>JAFVLL020040060.1:0-19663 GCA_021397915.2 Tor tambroides | reverse complement strand
CAAAAATCGTATCAATTTGTACGAGTGAGGTCGTACGAATTCGTACGAATTAGCCACCTCGTAAAATATGTACGAATTGCCATGAGATCGGGCTGGAAATGTACATATTTATGCTGCTTGCCGTTCAACCATTGCTGCTTTCTGTACTATAAACATCCAACGATATTAAACCTGGCAACTTCTTTTCAGCACGTCATGAGGTCAAAAGGGCACCGCACACAAAGAATGATCCAGATGGTGTTGTTGTTGCTTTACGTCGACTTCTAGCATAATAAAACTTTATTTTTTAATTAAAGTAATTTGCTGCTCTGTCCAGTTGTGAAATATAAAAGTGTTTTCCACACACACTCAGGATGAATACCAAATTAGCTTATATTTAAAGTCCTGTTTTGATCATTAATGCATTAAGTTGATGACAGCTGCACTTGCACAGTAATTTAAATCAACAGCACTACCACAACAATTTCCTAAAATGCGTGCAAATAAAGCAGAGAAAGTGTGAATGAGAGAGAGAGAACGAAAGAAAGAAAGAAAGAGAGTTTGGGTGTAGCGAATAATGTCAACCTCAGACGAACCGACGTGCGTCTACAAATAAGCCTTGGTCCCAGTCACACTCAAGAGTGTATTATCATTGCTATTAACATGTTTCGCACAAAGCGGATCTTATTTCTGCCCAGGTTTCCCTGCACACACCACGCACACATACACACTGCTCCAATTAGGAGGGAGTGTTGTGTAGCGTCAGTGTCGAGGGATTCAGCTTTCTTCTGCGCTGTCAGGTCCCATCAGAAAGGCGGCTCATTAGTGTCAGGTTCAGCACTGCCACCGACTTTCCCTTCTCTCTTGCTCTCTGTCACTCTCACTTTCTCTCTTCTCCTTTTTCCTTTTCGCACAAACATTTCGAATGAGCCTGCCGTACGCTTTCATATCTACATCATCAGAGCACGGTCTTGTATTTCAGTCCCCCTTAAATGATCCCTTGTCCACCGGTCCAACAGGAAGAAGTGAAACGCATCCAGAGTGTGAAGAAGGGATACAGATGATCACGTGATGGTTTTACTTTTATTGGTGAATTTCACAAAACCTGTCAGAAACATGGCCCAGTCATATCGCACCCCAAAATCAAACACATCTGTCTGGAAATCTCAATTCTGATTGGTCAATCTCAGCATTCCACAGTCAAATAGTTCTTAAGAATGATGTTGCACCATATAATTGACCGTTGTCCCTGGCAACCAATCTCTAACACTGTTTCACTCTGTGTTACACTTGCATCACTCTATGGTGCCCTTATTCTCGCATAATAAAATCATTTTAGTTTACATCGAAAATTAATGTCCATTTATTTATCTGGAAAGTAGCTACATAATAAGCAGGATAATGTACAGTCAGTTGGTCATTTAAAGAATGGTTGCTATTCTGATCACTCTCACAGTAATAATAAAAAATGTATATATAATAATGTATATATAATAATTAGTAGTAGTAGTTGTAGTAAAATATCGTTGTTTTTATTCATATTTTGAATTTTTATTTTTTTTTTGGCAATATTAGTTAAAGTTTTAGTAATTTGGTTGTGAGTTTTTGTCATTTGTATTAGTTTTAGGGTTGTTTTTAAAGATTTTTTTTATTTGTCTGTATAGTGTTTATTAATTTTTATTTTAGTTTTTTTTCTTCATTTATTTATTTACTTTAATACAATTAAGTTGCTTTGGCAACTAGCTGAAATAAAGTTATATATATATATATATATATATATATAAAACTTGTATATAATTGTAAATTATTAATATGTCAGGGGAGCATTTGTTGTACTGCTTTTTATTTATGGCATAAATATTTTAAAAAAATATTACAATATTATTTTATTTTGTTATTATTAAGTATTAGTATTATATTGTTATTATTAAAGCCAGGTGCATTGCTGTAATTAAAAAAAAAATGCCTAATTGTCAAAAATAATGTGAAAATGTAAAAATAAAAAAATTATAATAATGTTCTTTAAAACAGACTTTTAAAACAGAGATTTTCTTTATGCAAAATCTAATCTTTAGTGAGATTCACATTCATATTTCCATAACTAACATTACAGAGCCTTACAGATGGGCGAACCGCGGGTTTTAAAACAGAAAGCGCTGGCATTAGGCATTACGGAGTATTTTTACTCTCGTCAGCAGGAGAGGTGGCAGAGGCAGACTGGCAGTGAGAGTAGAAGGAAAACAGCACTAATGGTCTCAATGTGTCAACAGGTTTTCGCCAAGGACTCCATCTGCAGCCACACACACACACGTAACTCCACACACATAGCTCTACCCAAAGAAATCTTCAGGACGAATTTACACTCCACACACTAGATAATTAATCCAAATCTGTTTATTTTTGAACCTCTGTTATGCCTACAGTGGTTTAAATGAGTCTGTTATTGCTGTATACACATCACTACACGCTTGTCAATCTTGTGTATAGTATAAACCAGGTCGGAGTCGTACTCAGAACTTGTATTCCAGATCTCACAAAAGAAAAGTAATGCTGTTTAGGTTTTCTTTTTTTTTTCTCCAGAGAGCCGTTAAAAGGTGGTGATATGAGAGAGATTATTGTGGTGCTACACTTAAAGCAAAGCTACTTATCTTAATACCGCTGCCATCTGAAGCAGCACCAAAATATCATTTCAATCACATGCCAAAAATAAGTGGCGGACTTGAAAATGTAGCACAAATGAACACAGCAAATATTCCAAAACTTATCTGAGCAAGGCAAAGATAAAAAAACAGAACTTTTGTTTATCTCAAGTCTCATCTTCCCCATCCTCTATCCCCCATAATCCCTCTCTCTCTCTCTTTCTCTCTTCAGGCAGCCCAACCCCATTCCTATTAAACCCTTTAATTAAGAAAACAGGCTTTGAATTCGACTGTGCATCCCCATCTCCGGATGCCATGTTGGGGAACATTCAAAACTCCATCTCTTTCCCATTCCATACGTTTTTTTTTTAACCGCTTTCTTTCTCTCATGCCCTGAGCCCCCTTCACTCTCTTTCATTCTCTCGCTCCGTCTGCACACTTCCACTATCAAAGACATGATAATTAGTCACAGAGGTTCATCTGGAATCTATTATACTCCTTTTCTTTAATTAATCGTGCATTATAATTATAGAGGCGCTCGGCATCACGCTCGCTAGCATGTACGCGTGCGCCCGCTTGCACGCTCGCAACTTTGAACCGTACTCTGGAAATGCCACACAGATAAAAGCCGGCAAGTGTCAAAAAGCAAGCAAACTTTTTCTTCCCTCCTCTCTCCTCCACTTTCCCTCTCCTCTTCCCTTCTCTGCGGCGTGCGTCTTTTCATGCCATTTGTAGCGACCTAATGAGGACATTTCTGTCAAAAAAATCAATCAAAGGCTCGGCTGGGAGCGTGTTATAAGTCACAGGTATCTGAGGTGCCTCTTTTCCGGCGGATGAATAATAATAAAAATAAAATAAAATAAATAAATAAGGAGTGTGTTTAATTCTGTGACACGGGGGGCTGCTGGCGAGGAGGGGGGAGTTGAAAGAGGACATGCTGGGGAACAGACGCTGGTTGGATTCCCTAATCTCTGAGATGGCATAAAGTGAACATGCCAAACACCTTTGAATTGTAAAGAGAAAAGTGTGACTCATTTTTTCCCTTCCTGTTTTTTTGTTGTTGTTTTTTTTCCCATGCCGTTTCTTTTTTAGCTCCATTAAAAGGCTTTAAGACGAAGCGTTTGTGCATGAGTATGTAAATAAATATAAGGAAGAGATGCACAGCAATGGGCAGACCTCCAGCGCACCCAGAATGCCACACATTTTAACTTATCTCCAGCAAACAAAGATGGATGTGTCTCGGCGCTTATTAAACCATGCTTTTTAAGCTCCCGCATGCCTTGTTTTAAAAAGCAAATCTCTTTATGCTACAAACTGACAGAGCAAACGCGGGGAAAAAACACATGTAAGGGAGAAGAAAAATTCTCATTTGACTTGAGCATCGCGCGCATGATTGCTTGTTTTAATGCGGACGCTTTGAGCTCGAGCGGGGACCTGGGTTGCCTCTCATGTAGGGCTTAGCACTGTATTCTCTCAAAGGGGTGCTGATCTCTTAATTATTTAGCAGCCTCATCCCTCTCTGATCAAACAATGGCGTGATCGAATGTTTCCACACGAGCTGAAAGTGGCTTATAATCTCGCTTGTTCCGAACCGGAGCGAAAAAGGGATGAAATCCGGCCCTGACAGGTGGCCGATTGTTAGCGCGTTCAGAATGTGGAAAACAGTTTGGCTCCAGCGCATCCGCATTACGAAAATGATGCAGAGGAAACTGAAAAGACACTTCACGACGAAAAGTCCCCGAGGACACCGCTAACATAATATCAACATAATGTTGATATTTAATTTATTAAATTAAGGCAATGGAATAGCGGATATTGCATGAAGTACAAGATCGCACAGTGCAATCTCAGTTTCCAAATTAAGAATGCTTAATTATTTATCATAAAGGGCAGTTGAGAATATTGAGGTCTAAATGTGCTGCGCTGAATAGTTTGAGCAAATTATTCTATAATTACACTAAATTATAGTTTAGTACATAAGGGTTTATGAAAAAATATGTTCAATTAGCCATATCACTGTTAAACATACTGTGAAGTAGCATTCTGGTAAAAAAAAAAAAAAAAAGGCACATTTGTAGCATATGCTGTGAAAAATAAGTGCTGTATTATTTTTGCATGACTAATTAAACTACTCTTTTCCAGCTAATTAGTTTGAAACTTTTAGGTAAAATGATCTGAAATATTTTGGAAAGAGTTATTCATTCTAAATCTAAATAATTACAATAATTATAAGAAATTTTAGATTTTTTTTTTTTTTTCATATTTCGAAATGGTCTTTTTTATAGTATGTGGTTGTTAGGGTGTTGTGCATGGTGTTCTTCAGTGCTGTTCTTATTTTGTTTTATCATCAGGTATGTGAAAATCTTAAGTATAACTGTCCACGTCCCATAGGACTGAGATGTCAAATCAGTAACACAAACAAAGCAGTACAAATTATGCTGCTAAATTCTATATTTTGAGATGTTTGTTTAAATCTATAACCATATACACTGTAAAAATTATTTTTTAAATAAAAAAAAACAAAGATTATTGAGGTACGTTGTACTTCAAAACGTCACATTTAATACAGTCTTAAATGAATGTAAACAATTGGGTAAAAACCTGCTGTCTGTCAGTATATTATATCCATGCATTAGGTCTTAAAGTGACAGCAGCTTAATAAACCTGCTGCTATCTATGTCTTTAATGTTAATCAAACAACAAAAGACAAAGAGAAAACCTCTCACTGCTCTTGACTGAATAGCTTTTCTATAATAAGAATCAAATTATATTTAATTCATGCAGTGAAGACTATGCAGGGTTTGAATTTATATTTGAGTGTATTTTGTTCCTTTGTTTTATTGTATTAGTCCTATTGTTATTAATTTGCTCCTTTTTTCTTATTTTAATAAATAAATAAATCATTAAATATTTTGTTATCTTGAAATAAAATTTCTCAGACCGTGAAATAAGATTTTGGTCGTGCTGATGAAACATTTTTTGAGAAAAAAACAGTAGCCAAAAATCCATAAAACAGTTTTAAAAGATGTGAAAATTATGTCATCTAGGACCTTTACATAGTGCATGCCATTGTAAAAACTGTAAGTCTATCCCCCATAGCCTCATTTTCATCCACATTAAACTGAATCTAACCTAAGGCCTATAGATAAAGGACCTTATATTCTCGCAAAATTTCACCAAATGTGGGTAAATAATAACGCAAGCTATATATTCACACAATCGGTTAGATAAATAGTAGAAAATCTTTAAGAGATTGTTATAAAAGCCTTTGTTTTTCTCCATCTGTATTCGCTCATTATGGTGAGAGGCTGATGTTTGCTTAAACATATCTCCACAGCAGCACTCTCGAACCCTCTGGGTCAATTACCTAATCTTAATAACCGTAATTGCTGAGCTTGGAAAGTAGCTGAGCTATTAATTCTAGTGTGGACCACTGGAGAATCGAGGGCTGCTGCCAGAAACGGCACATTCAAACACACACACACACATAAACACACTCATGTCAAAACTGAGGGCTGCGAGTTTAACTACAAGATGGACCGCATTGTCATATAGGCTATATGTTTGTATATGTCGGTTATTCATCAGCCTCTGCCAACGACGGGGGCCTCTGGGATAATTAGCAAGACACTGCACCCCCCTCGGCCCTTTTTACTCTGTTAACAGGTCGAGCGCAGAGGAATCCCCAGCACACAGGGGAGGATCAATCGATCCCCGTGCGAGAAGATTGATCCAGGAACCATCCCACTGCCTTTAATGAAGCTGTCTGCCAGGGAATACTGCTCTCACACCATTACCCAGCAGCCCTTTCACCACAGGAGGCCCATATCAGACTACAGCTACTATGCGTTTTACACTACGAGCGAGGAAGGGGGCACACTGCCACATCACATACTAACACGCTCGCACAATCATCTCAACACAATGAGGAAGGGTCGGATCCGAGCACAGACATCGGAGGTGACCCGAAATCAATAGTGTTCAACTAAAAATAGGCAGGAGGGAAATGTCAGCTGTCATTCTGATACTCAAGACCAATTCCTGGTGTAGTGCAGAAAAACGATCCGCGCAGAGAGACTATTCGTCAAACCTGCGTGAAAACTAGACTTGCAATCCATCACCGGAAAGATAAAAGACTTGTGTGATTATGTACTGCAAGATAAAATGATGAATTACAAGGTCTTGCCAAGTAGCTGCCATAACTGTCTTTTCATTCTCTGGCTGAATAACACACCTGTTTTTTTTGATTCGAGTTTAGCTGGAGTAATATCACTAGATCCAGAACATGGATAAATGGACAGATTTCTAGTAGTGGCCAAAGAATTATATTCTGAGTACATGTTAACAAACATGTATTCAGCAGTATTTAGTATTTGTACACTTTTTATGTCACACACACACACACACACAAAGTAATAATAATAATATAATAAAAATAAAAAATAATTGTAAGCACTGACAGTTAGGGCTGCACAATATTGGAAAAAAATGGTATGGCAATTTTTATTATTATTTATATATAATTATTTTACATATTTGTATTTCTAGGGGAGTGCATCTGCATAAAAAATAATAATAATATTAAAAAAGGGGGTGAAAATTTATTTTTTAACCATACTTTTAGGGCTGAATGAGTTAGTAAAAAATGAAAAATTTGGGTGTTCATACTTGGACATAAATGTTACAATAACCTAAAACCTCTTTTTTTAACCTCTCGTTAAACTTGAGGTTTCATAGGCCACACTTCCACTATATTTGACCCAATCAATATGACTAGAAAAAATATATACACTCACTGGCCACTAGTACCGGGTTGGACCCCCTTTTGCCTTCAGAACTGCCTTAATTCTTCGTGGCATAGATTCAACAAGGTGTTGGAAACATTCCTCAGAGATTTTGGTCCATATTGACATGATAGCATCACGCAGTTGCTGCAGATCTGTTGGTTGCACAACCATGATGCGAATCTCCCATTCCACCACATCCCAAAGGTGCTCTATTGGATTGCGATCTGGTGAATGTGGAGGCCATTTGAGTAAAGTGAACTCATTGTCATATTCAAGAAACCAGTCTGAGATGATTTGAGCTTTGTGACATGGTGCATTATCTTGCTGGAAGTAGCCATCAGAAGATGGGTACACTGTAGTCATAAAGGGATGGACATGGTCAGCAACAATACTCAGGTAGGCTGTAGTGTTTAAACAATGCTCAATTGGTACTAAGGGGCCCAAAGTGTGCCAAGAAAATATCCCCCACACCATTACACCACCACCACCAGCCTGAACCATTGAGACAAGGCAGGATGGATCCATGCTTTCATGTTCTTTATGTCAAATTCTGACCCTACCATCTGAATGTCGCAGCAGAAATCGAGACTCATCAGACCAGGCAACGTTTTTCCAATCTTCTATTGTCCAATTTTGGTGAGCCTGTGTGAATTGTAGCCTCCGTGTCCTGTTCTTAGCTGACAGGAGCGGCACCCGGTGTGGTCTTCTGCTGCTGGAGCCCATCTGCTTCAGGGTTCGACGTGTTGTGCGTTCAGAGATGGTATTCTGCATACCTTGGTTGTAACGAGTGGTTATTTGAGTTACTGTTGCCTTTCTATCATCTCTAACCAGTCTGCCCATTCTCCTCTGACATCAACAAGGCATTTTCGTCCACACAACTGCTGCTCACTGGATATTTTCTCTTTTTCGGACCATTCTCTGTAAACCCTAGAGATGGTTGTGCATGAAAATCCCAGTAGATCAGCAGTTTTTGAAATACTCAGACCAGCCCGTCTGGCACCAACAACCATTCCACGTTCAAAGTCACTTAAATCCCCTTTCTTCCCCATTCTGATGCTCGGTTTGAACTTCAGCAAGTCGTCTTCACCACATCTAGATGCCTAAATGCATTGCTGCCATTTGATTGGCTGATTAGCAATTTGTGTTACCAAGCAGTTGAACAGGTGTACCTAATAAAGTGGCCAGTGAGTGTGTGTATATATATATATATATATATATATATATATATATATATTCATAAAATCAGCAACATGCAAATGTCAAACTGTAACGGAATCAATTCGAGTAGTTCCAGTCTCCTCTGCACTTTACTAGGAAGTGCCTTCTATGATGTGCGGAGTTGCTGACAATCATGACCGCTCCAAATTAGTCACACAAGGTGGCATTTCAATTAGGATACTGCCTTAGAAGGCAGCTGCCTAGGCAGAGGACAGCAATGCAGGTTTTGGAGCAGAGCTAAAATGTTTCGAACATATTTCTGTTTGTGGATCATGTTCACAGTTAATGTGATTCTCTACACCTGTGGTTACTCTGCTTGACTCCTGTGTGAACTTGAGGAAAACTGACTTCATACATCTATTAAAATCACCTTGATGCCAGCTGGTTAAAAGTCACTGCAATGGCTCAGAAAAGTGAAGTTAGTTCTGAGAAAACGTCTCATTTATTTTGCTTGCAGATGCCACTTGATATTGTGAAACAAACTATGTTTCCCTTTTATTTTTAATGTTTCTTTATGAAGTTTGAAATGCTGAATATGAAGATTACTTTTTGTGTATCATTAACAGTGCTCATGAAAACTAAAAACATAGGCTGACAACTTATACAAGCTAATCTGTTATTACTCATGCATAAAAATTACACATGCATAATACTGAGCTAACAAGAGTTTAACATAAACAATTACCAAAAGTGAGTCATCTAAAACTGAGGTAGTGTACGCTGGATGATTTTTGTCTTTTATGACTAGTCCCACAGTGTTCTGGAATGTTCCAGAAACCACTAGAATATTCCATAATGTTATAGAAACCTCTAAAATATTCCCATGCTTGCAAAAGCAAAATATCTTTAAAAAAAAAAAAAAAAATAGTTCAAAAACTTATCTGTACCAAACCAGTGTTTTGTAATTGATAGTAATGATAGAAGTTCTAAAATGAACCTGACCTAGATATTTATAATTAGCACCACAGAATTACAGAAGAACCATTAAAAAAATTAAGTGAAACAAACTGTTACATTGTGTAACATTCAGTGTTGGGGAAAGTTACTCTTAAAAGTAATGCATTACTTTGCATTACATATTGCATTACTCCACTAAAAAAGCAACTAATTGTGTTACTTAGTTACTTTTTATACCTAAGCTGGGCTTGCTTATTTGTCTTTTAATAACAAAAAAATGCAACATTCATTTTTTGGCAACTATAATAGCCCTTTCACACCAAAAGTGAAATTAATAAGCCTAAGGCTGAAGAAAGTGCCTCTGCATCTCATTCCCAATTTCTCTCACCAAGGGGAAAGAAAGGTGTCAGTGAATAATTGGGAAAACAAAGTAACTTGCATTACTTATTTGAAAAAGTAACTCAGATATTTCATTGTAAATTTAAAAGTAATGTGTTACTTTACTGTTTACTTGAAAAAGTAATCTGATTACGTAACTAGCGTTACTTGTACTGCGTTACCCCCAGCACTGGTAAGCAAGTAAGATTTGGAGTCACTATATAAAATACTGTATCTTTTAGAGTTCAAAACTGCTCTTGATATCCTCAGGTACAGTATACTCAAATAATACACAATCTAGATAAGTATATCTGTGAATCATGTAACCCCCAGTCTCTCTGTGAGCCCATTTATTAGACATGTCAGTATATAATGGTGCTCTTTAGTTCTTAAGTATATAGAGTGTGTTCAGAGGCTCAGGCATTTGTCATCTTAATGACAGTAATTTCCTCTTCTGTTATCCTGCCTGCTCTAGCCTCAAGTGATCCCGACACCCGATACTGACTTCGGGCCGACTCCACTAGTGGACATCTGTCACTCTGACCCGCGTCACAACACATCTCGTCTCATTGTCAACCCGTGTCTGGCACGCGGTGACACAGGCACATCGGCGTTAATGCCAGCATGCCGTTCTTGGCAAGATTTACAAATTTACAGACACATTGACCTATTCCTTTAGCTTTAGCATCAATGTCAGCGAATGCCCGCGTCGCCCGACGATGGCACGTTGCTGTCAAGAGTCGTATTGAGCTGACATTGAAACGACAGCCCTCCATCCGCTTCCAGCTGCGGCCTCCGGATATGACGTTTTAACCCTGGGAGCGGGAAGACTCCCAACACGGCTGAGGCGGGAAGCACGGGCGCATGAGAGAGAGAGGAGCGCAGGCGGCTCAAGCTCGGGCTGCAGTTGTTGCCATAGAGACAGATGAGGAGCGAAAGCGAAGCAAAGGAACTAAAATAAGAAATGGCCACAGGTAATCAGCGGCGAGCTGTCGCAATAATGTTGACATCTTGCTCATAACTAGTGACTGAGGCAAGAGCTGAAAAGCCAGTGTCTTATTTTGTAATGACAGGGATAGGTATAGTATCACAAAATGGGATAAAATTAAAGTTTGCTGGATTTCAGGCCTGGGAAGTTTGTTGCAATAAGCTGGTTTCAAACTATTACAAACTATTGTTGTACTTTGACTTACTTTCGTTTGTGGAAGATAAAATAAGATAGTTTGAGAAATTGAAAAATTTAGTCTAGAAACCATTTTCGCTCAGAAATTGCTAGTAAAATTCTCAAACATCTACAAAAAACGGCAAGTAACACACACAGGCGTGGCTTTGGAGAGTAATTTGCAGGGAGGGTGGGATCTTATGGTTTCAAAGTTAGCTTGCTATGCTAAAATGTAATCTTTCATGTTCCAGGGAAGATAAAAAAGTCATGAAGGTTTGAAACTACATAAAGATCACAGAAAATTCATTTTTGAGTGAACTATCCCTTTAACTACAAATTTACCAAACTACAAACCAGTTCATAATTTTTGAAAACTTTTCCCTTGCCATGTTTGTCTTCCCTGCAAATCAATGAGAATGCAATAATGTTTTTTGTCTTTAAAAGCAAAGTTTTAAAACATGGGTTGGTAAAAGTTTTTTTTATATAATATATATAATAATAATATAATATATATAATATATATAATAGTATAAAGAAGATACACTGCCTGAAGGGAAAAAAAAGTCACCATCTGAATTTAAATGCAAATAGGATGGATTTTTAAATGTAAAAGCATATACGTAAGATTTTAGGATTTAATCATTATTTCAGTGATTAATATGTTTCTTTGCATGTTGTATGTTTGGCAACAAATCTTTTAACTCCAACTAATGCAGTTTGGATTTTGGAAGACGTACATAAGAAGATGTACATATTCAAGGATTACAATATCAAGATTCATCAGGCTCAAATTGTGAAACATTTGCCATCACAGAGTCCTGACATCAACCCCATTGAAAGTTTTTTGTGCTGGAGTCAGTTTTACACTGCCTGTCCAAAAAAAAGATGACACACTAATATTTCACTGAACCACCTTTAGCTTTGTGTTCTTTCATTGTGGCATTGTTTCAGCAACATTATGCAACATCACAACATTTATTTCCATCAAGATTTGCATTAGTTTTTGGCCGAGATCTTGTATTGACAATGGGAGAGTCGAACCAATCTGTAAAGGGTTCAATCTCTAATAGGGTTAAGGTCACAACTTGGTGGCCAATTTATACATGAAAATGATTCCTCATGCTCCCTGACTGAACCAGTATTTCACAATTTGAGCCTGATGGATCTTTGCATCGTCGACCTGGAATATGTACATGGATATGTCTTCCAACATGGTTGTTTGAGAAGTAAAATCTACACACTGCATCAGTTAGGGTTAAAAAAATTGTTGCCAAACATACAACATGTCAGAAACATAACTGCAATAATGATCCAGTCCAAAATCTTCACTATTTGCTTATTTAAATCCAAATGTCAGTGTATATATACCTAAAGGTAATATGGATAATATGATTTCACATAGTGTTGCAGATAACATTAAGATCACATGCACGCTTAACATACAGTATGAATAAAAATAAACCATGGTAATCATCCTGCAGCACCATCTACATACCAAGGTATATGAATACAGTAATCAATTACATTTCTGCACCATGGTACCACCGCAGTGCTTTTTGTAGGGGGAGAGAAAAATGAGAACACAAGTGGTTGCTATGGCAAATAAAACTTTTTCATCATGAACAGCAAAGCTGAAAAGAGAGGGATGAAATTAAGGTAAAGAGAAAGGAGAGAGCGAGAGAGATGGATATGAGGGAGATGTATAATACCGAGCGACGCAGTCAGGGGCACAATAAAAACAGCTCTCAGGAGAGAGCGCTGCAGTCAACAGCTCTTATGAGCCACTCAAGACATCTCTGTTGTACAGGTATTGTGTGGGCAAAACTTATTCACTGGAGTGATGACGTTTAGCCTGTTTTAATCCAAACCGTTTCTGACCTAAACTGCACTCTTAAATAGAGCACAATATCAGTTTACAATGCCAGGCAAAGGTTTGAAGATGACACGTTATCCAGGAAGAGCCGTGTTGGAGTCTCGGATTAATCTTCAAGCCTCATTTACATGGACAAAACCTAAACTTACAAAAGAGAGAGTGATTTTGGATCACTTATTTATAGCTTCCACCTTTGAGCTGTGTGTGCTTCACTGGTGCAAGTGTGTTTGTGGGTGTTTGTGTAGATATTTGATCATGTCTGAATGGTAAGAGGTAGGCGGAAGCCTGAGGGTTTTGCTCTCTCTCTCTTTATTTTCTTCCACTGCTCCTTCATCCCAGAGCAGTGGTTAAGCCCATATTATCCCGCCTTACCCGGGCTTACATTATCATTATCATCCCTGTGTACCAACACTATTGTTACCGCAGGGCAGCACTCCAATGTGTTAAGAGGCAAGCTTAAAATCTCCAAAAGAGCCAGTAGATTACCACCATTCAATATTTCTCACCGTTTTCATATTCTGCACTTATGTTTCCGGGTCCGCGTTCTGCTGGTGAATAGCATTTGGGCCATTTTGAGCTTGTTTATTCCTGAATGTTTTTATACTTGTGTTGAAAAAAACACCTGTGTGTTATCCATAAATGTTCAACTTTAATCTGTAACTCACATTTGTGCTATGGACATGAATGAAACCTCAAATCGTGCGGCTTGTTGAGTTGTGTTTTTACTTTTCTGAGCAATAAGACAAAGCCAATAGGATAATATGGAACATGGACTAAAAATCCCGTAGTCTTACACCGAAGGACGGACTAGAGTAGGGCTGAAACGATTAGTTGACAACACAAAATTGTCGACAAATATTTACAATAGGTCATAGATCTTATATGACCTTATGTAAAGGCTTGCAATAATATAGTTTGACCAGTGTGGCGCTGTAGCGCTAGACTGTAATTCAACACTTTCAGCTGCAATTCAATAGAAGAAGTCACGCTTATGAGGGCCGCATTCCACTCCACTTTTAGACACGCAATTGCAAATTTTCCTGAGCACTTCCCCTTGGGGGAATCCCCGCTGCCATTTTGAAGTGCGTTCCACTTCGTGAAGTGGACGAGGGAAGTTTATATGGACAGACCCTCGACCCCTCGATTTTGACCGAGGGAGTGAGTCTGCTTCATATGCACACTTCAGGCCGCTCCATAGACCACAATGCAACACGATTATGATGTCATCGCAGATCGCGTTTAATTTATCCCCACCCCAAACAACACTATAATATATAATTTCATGTGAGATGATTATAGATAATGTAGAATGCTGCACCAAACAAATTCATAAGGGGAAAAAGGTAAACAATAAACCAATTCCATAGCAGATTCTAAGTGATCAAGGGCTTAGGACGTTCCAGTAGAGGGCGTTCATGCAACGTGATCAATGACATACATCTGAGTAAACGAGACGGAGGGAAGTTTGCGAGTTAAGGGCATAAAAAAAATGGACTGGCCCTGCGTTCCATTCGGAAGGGCTCATCCCTATGCCCTAATCCCTTCAAAGGGTTTACCCTCTGGAGTGAGAGCTTCGAAGGGTTGAAGGGCGTAGGGGACCAAACAACTGTTTCTTGAAGTGCCCTTCTGCGTCATTATACGGAGGCGGTGTCATCATGCAAAGAATCAGCGCAAAGGATCATGGGAGCCTGAAGTGTCCATCAGTTGTACCCTTCGAAATCCTTCATTCCGACGGGCCCTTTGAAGTGGCTAATTTTGAGCACTTCGGTTTGGAACGACACTTCAATATGGTGGCCATGATTGTTTTCACTCCGAATTGCCCTTCGGAGGGCAATATATCCCGTTTAGAACGCACCGTGGAACGCAGCCGAGAAGTGCAAACAAAGCCGAGACAAGTGTGCCTCACACATTCTGAAAAGTGAAGCCAAAACATTTTGATTGCCATCTGGTGGCTGGCTGCAGTATAGGTCATAAACCCTGCCCTCTCCATGTAAACAAATGGGATGTGAGCCAAACTAAAAAAAATTAACTTATACTTCAAAAAAACATTTTCCCAAAGATGGTTTCTGTCTTTTTAGGTACTTTTTATCATGAAAGAAGTGGAGACATGTTGTCTACCTTTTTTTAGAGTCTATGAGCCACATTCAGGAAAGTTTTACAAAACTACAAACAAAAAAATGCTGTCTTATGTGAAGGTCCCGATATACTCACAGCAAAGTTATTTTTCATTCTTTGTTTGGGGTAAAAAGAAGTTCGATATAAGCAAGCAGTGGTTTACTGTTAGTGAACATCCCGACACTGCTGAGAGTGGCATTTAGATTAATATATGCTTCACGCTTTCCTCTCAATAACAAAATGAACAGAACAAACATGACAGCATGGGAAAACAGCAGTTAAGAAAGCATCAAACTGATGTGGATTTTTGCACAAGCTCTGCAATCAGCACTCCAGTCATATCACATTTATTTATATATGCTATTTTTATATATGCAAGCAGCTTTACAGTATTAAACATAAAAAACTGTCAGTGTTGCATTCAATTAGAATTATAACTTGATTTTCTGCTATAAAGCAGCTCTATATGTATATAAATAAGTATAGAATATGTATAACTCAATATTTGAACTAAGTGCAAAATCCATCAAAGCCTACTGATTAATCAGTGAAATAACAGATAATTAGATTAATTGATTATCAAAATAATCGTTGGTTGCAGCCCTAGTCTTGAGAGATGCCATCACTAGCAACCAATGTTGGGAGTAACGCATTACATGTAACGTGTTACATAATCAGATTACTTCTTTCGGCTGCACTTCATTTTAAGGTGTCCTTGTTACACTGTAATTATACATTTAAGTACTCTTAAGCAATATTAATTAACTACATGTACTTACTATATGGTTAGGGTTGGGATTAGGGTTTGGTTTATGCCTACTTCACACTACAGGATATTAACCCTGATTTAAGCCCAATTTGCAAGTTAACGAACTCGCTGACAGGTCGGGCTGTGATCGGGGGAAAATCAGCAGGTGATCGGCGCTCGGCAATCTTTATGTGTCAACTACTCAACGACGCATCAAAGAGGCTCGCTGATGCGTCGCTGACACCTCGCCCTCACCAAACAAATATCTAGCATGCCAAATATCTGGACCGGTTGGCCGACTCGACATCACGTGGTGTCAGGTGTCACGATGAGCTACAACCAGTGAGAGAGCAAGGCATGGGTTGAGGTCACCGGAAGAAAAACAGCAGCAGCAACATGGCTTTAAGAAAAGTTTTGGACACAATAAATGGAGAGAAATTTTTCAGAACAGATCATCGCGCAAACAGCTTGCAGCGCTAATTTCTTCCCGACATCCATTTTCAAATAAACAACTACTGTTTCATGTGTTGATTTGCGTCATTCCCGTTCCACTTCTCGCGTGTGTTTTCGTGACAAAACATGGTTTGGGGACCGGATAGAATCACTGGGTGACAGAGTTGTTGTCAGCTTGTGTAGTGTGTGACCCCCGGTTGCGGATCATTTACATAGTGTCACGTAGTGTAAACACCACAGACAGAAAGACAGACAATCAAGTCATGTAGTCTGAACAGCACAGCGATCTGCCGATGTTTAAAGTTGTGTAGTGTGAACTTGGCTTTAGGGTTACTTGCATGTAATTATGCATAATTAAGTGTTAATATTAAGTATATGTAACGTGTATCTGTCACGGTACGTGGTTGTAGCAATAAGGCGCACGATGAAGGAGTAGACGAAAAGGAGTCTTTAATAAACATCAACACACGATTTCCAATAATCAACATCAATCCAGGACAAAGACAAGGGGAGAACTGAGGAGTAAAAGAATGGAAACAAAGGAGCAAACAAGATGATAGATTAACAAAGGTGATCTAAATGAATGAAGATTAACAAAACGAGAACAGGAAATACCAAATAAGGTCAGACAGGTACTAAACAGAAACCAAAACGTAACAGTAACAAGGATACCTTTAAATAAAATGTTACCCTTTTTTCACGTAACTAATAAAGTAATGCATTACTTTTAAATTTATAACAAAATATATGATACTTCTTCAAATAAATAACACAACTTACTTTGTTATCCCATTTATTGACTGACAGCTCTCCTATCGCTGTGTTGAGAGAAATTGGGAGTGAGGTGCAGAGGCACTTCCTTTAGACTGAGGCTTATTAATTTCACTTTTAGTGTGAAAGGGCTCTTACATTTGCCAAAAATATAACATATGCGTTTTTTGTTATTAAAAGGCAAATAAGAAAGCCCATCCCAGGTGACAAAAAGTAATGCAAAAGTAACGTAATGCATTACTTTCTATAAAAAAGTAACTAAGTAACACAATTAGTTACTTTTTCATGGAGAAACGCAATATTGTAATACATTACTTTTTAAATGTTCTAGCAATAACCACGTAACAACAACTAACAGCCATCAACATCTTGGCAATCACATTAAAAATCACCTTTGCCTAGAAACCGCTCTGAACATCTTGGCATCCACAAAGGAATGCAATATAAACCATTCAAGACACCTTAGCAATAGCAACCACTCAGAACACCCTAGCAAACACATGGACGTGTTAAAACCCGTTCAAAACAGCCTAGCCACCATTGAGCAATGCCACAAAAAACAACTTGGCAATATGCTAAAGATCACTCAGCAACAAGCAGCCATAACAACCTATCATTACAGCAGTGAGTTTCACATGCACAAACACCACTCACATCTCCTTCAAATATAGAAATGTCTTTTTCAGTTTACTAGTTCTATACTGAAGCTTTATGCAACAGACCTTATGACTCCAAACAGACACAGATCACAAGAAACCAAACGCCCTGTAAATTTAGCTCTTTATACTTTTCCCTTCCATGAACTGCATGTTCCATATCTTGCTAAGGAAAGGTTTGCAGCTTTGTTCTGAGTGCCAAGCTATCCTCATATTAATATAGCTGGCGTGAAGGTGGAAGGGAGAGAGACCAACTCTCATGCCATTTACAGCTAATATGATTTTCACCACAGAGCAGCAGGCACAAAGCACAGAGGTTAAAGAGCGCATTTATATATAAAAAAGCACATACTCACTTAACTTTGAGGTTTTTACACCCTTTCCAGCAAAAAGGAAAAAAACGCATTTTTCATTGCAGCTACTGTGTTTTTCTGTGAATCTACAGCCTGTAACACTATTCTATGTCAGGTCGCCAAGGGAAATGGAGAAAAATACAAGCAGCAAAAAAAGGGGAAATGCAACAGCAACATAACCTTAAAAATGGTTCCATGGAAGAACCTTCAACATCCATGTAACCTTTCCATTGCACAAAATGTTCTTTATAGTGGAAAAAGGTTCTTCAGATTATTAAAATGCGCCTCACATTAAGAAAAACATGGTTCTTTTAAGAACTGTTTACTCTGAGTTTGTTTACACTCTTAAAAAAAATGTTCTTTATTGGCATTATTGGTTCCATGTGGAACCTATAATGGTGCAGTATGTAATATTGACAGCTAGCAGTGGAAATAATTACTGCAGTCCAAATTCAAAATATTGGACTGGGTTGTTTCTCCCACCCCTTCCCCTTCAGACACGATACTCACGTGGGTTGCCAGATTGAGAACACAAAACAGGAATGATCGCAATTGACAATGTAAGACGACAGGCCTCACACTGTTAGTTGATGACTTGATTTATCCATGTTTCAATTTGCCTCAGGTCATAGAGCTATTTAGATCCATGCTGAGACATTTTAGAGTTGGTATGATCTCTGACACAATTTGCTTGCTTGCTTCCATGGCTGCAACTGGCAACCTGGGGAGTCAGAATACTATTGAGTAAATTGGCAGTGGGAGGAATCACAAAGACCAAAACAAAAACAGACATTCCGACAAAGAACGCACATTTCAAAGTGGAACACCTGGCTGTAGCATTGATTTTCAAAGAAACAAGTATGTGATCTTAGCATGTTGCCTAAATATCTGCAAACCATATTTTTATGCTTTAGTAGAGTCCAAAAAATTACATACAGCACCTTTAACATCCATGGAACTTTTAGAGTGGAAAAACCTTCTTCAGATTATTAAAAACGTTCTTCATACTAAGAAAAAAATTGTCTTTTTAAGAACTGTTCACTGAAAGCTGCTTTGGAAAACCAAAAATGGTTCTTCTACCACACTGCTGCGAAAACCCCCTTTTTTATGACAGGAAGAATTACTTAATTATATTTGAGCCTTTTTATAGGACAGCGACAGGAACCATATGCATGTGTACGTCTCTGAAATAAGGAAAGCGTTTTAAGATATACATTTGTCCCAGTCATGAAAGATCACATCACATATGGCCTGAATGGCACTGGGAACACAGAGGAACATGCAGCACTTTCATGCATTTATTCCACAAGGTTTCGACCTGTAGAGCAGAGGCTTTATTGGCAGGTGGAGAGGTTGTCCCTGGACTGGGATTGGGGGCGGAGGTGGAGGTGGAGGGGACTTTCTCCTGACAACAGGCTGGGGAGACGGAAAACTCCATCACCAGCAGCGGCCATCCCAAATCGCCCCCTCAGCAGCGCTCTGGAGCTGTAACGGGAGAGCCAGCAGCCTCCTACACCAGTGACACACACACACACACACACAAACCAGCGCTACTCCTTTCAAAGCGAATGCTTTTGGCTCAGCTTTGAAGATCGATACTTTCTAACCTTCTTTTCATTTATTTTAAAAACAGT
>JAFVLL020040057.1:0-18593 GCA_021397915.2 Tor tambroides | reverse complement strand
GAACAAATGAATAGCGTCCAAGTGTGGAATCTGTTTCACACTAGCCCAAATGTTCTTTTTCCAATAACACATACTCTTCTGGCCTTACACACACAGATAAACATACTTTCACTCATGGCTGTTGTCCCCTGGTCTATAACCACATGCCCTCTTCCCTCCCCTGAGCTAAATATAGGGCAGGGGTTCCCAAACTTTTGTCAGTTGAGCTCCTTAGATGTAAGATATACAAGCACCCCCTAATATTTTAAGTACATGTTTTAATAATTTAATGACAATGGTGTTTCAGGAACCCAATCATAAATAATAATAATCATAATAATAATAATAATAATAATAATAATAATAATAATAAATAATAAACAATTTGTCACAGTCTCTCTGGGAGGAGCGAGGAGCCATGGCGGGACGGCCTCCGTGGCCTTGGCCTTGACCCTCGGCCCCTTAAAAAAAAATTCCTTGGGGGGAAGTTACGGGTTTCCTGGCTGGAACAGGCTCTTGAGGGTGCTCTGGAGGGCCCGCACACTGGAGCCTTCTCTGGGCTGGATTCGGTAACTGGATCCCTCTCTGAGCAAGATCCGGGGACTGGAGCCCTCTCTGGGCTGGACATGGGGACAGGAGCCCTCTCTGGGCTTGACTAAGGGAAGGGCAGAGTCTCTTTCTCTGCTGGACGTGGGAACGGAAGCCCTCACTGGGCTTAACTCAGGAACTGGAGCCCTCTCGGGGCTAAACTTAGGAACTAGAGCCCTCCCTCGGCTGAACACGGGGACTGGAGCCCTCTCTGGGCTGAACTCAGGGGCTGGGGCCGACACTGGAACAGACTCAGGGGCAGAAGTTCACAGTCTCTTCCTCCGCGACGGGATTGACAGCGGAGAGGCCGGCAGGCTTGAGTCAGTGGCAGTCGGCGGGCTTGCCTGGGGAATGGCCGGCATTTCTGGGCTGAGGACAATGGTGGAGCTTCGGAGGATATGGGGGTATTTGGGGCGGGGCAGGCGGTCCAAGCCGTTGGTGCAGTATGTGGGGGTTCCTGGCGTGGGGTGAGCTGGTGAGACGCAGCGTGCCTCAGAGGGGACTGGACGACGAGACTGAAACTTTTCCTTCATTTCTTCAGCTTTAAAATTTGAAATGTTTAAATAAAGAACGAGATTAATCAACTTGATCAGGGAAAAAAAAAAAAAAAACCCTCACACGGGAACACAAGTCTGACATTAACTCCCCCTCCCGGTAGGCACGTCCATGCGCCACATAACATCTACCGGGGAGGGGGGGTGGGCGCTATGGCGATCTCGCAGTGGATCTTGTTGTCCAGCCCCAGCTGAAAGCACACACCAAGAGTGGCGTTGTGCCATCTCAACTGATTAGTAAGCTCGAGGAAATCCTCCACATACCATTCGAACCTCTGAGCGACCTGCCGCAAACCCAACAACTTGTCCTAAGCAGCAATCATGTTTCGGTCCGGTGTTCTGTCACAGTCTCTCTGGGAGGAACGAGGAGCAAGGAGACACAGGAGATGCTTAACATAGACTCTAATAAACCGTATCACAGAAATACAAACACAGGAACTAAGGACTGACATATAGCACCGGACTCTGGAGATAAGGAAACACAGGGCTTAAGTACTCAGGATTAAACTAGTTAATTAATGAAACACAGCTGGAACTAATGGAACTAAATGGGGACCAAACGAGAACAGAAAAACCAAATATGGGTGTCACGAATCCAGTTCGTGTTCGTACGTCCACTCACCACCAGAGGTCACTCGCTCACCACATTGACTCTTGCACCACAATAACTGTTCTATATTACCACGGACTACAATTCCCATCATCTATTGCAGTGATGTCACACACACAGCTGATTACACTGATCACGCTCACACCTGAGGACTATCTCACATTGCTCTGATCTCACAGCTGATTGCACTGATTACACACCCTCCTTAAACTATGGACTTCCTCTTCCTTTCTGCTGAGTATTGTCTAGCGTTTAGCACTCTCCTAGTGTTAGCTACTGTACTAAGCCATTCTGTGTTTATGTCTAGCTCTGAGTCTGGTTCTGCGTTTTGCACTCTCCAAGTGTCAGCTGCCTTACCGAGCCATTCTGTGTTCTCTAGTCTAAGTTTAGTTTCTTTTGTTTATAGTCTCATTTCCTGTTTCATACCCTCATATCGTGGATTAACCCTTGTCTCGCCATTGGACCCTGTTTGCACCTCTCTCGGATTTCTGCACGTGTACCTGGATTATCTCTCTGCCTTGCCCACTTGGATATTGTTTGCCGATCGCTAACCCACGCTTGTTCTAAGGATTACTCTGTGTCTTGCCGTGCCATATCTGTTCGCCAGTGTTTTTGACCTTGCTTGTTTGTGACTACATCTTTTAATAAAAAAGCTTGCACTTGGATCCACACGTCTCGTTCGCCACATTACAATGGGCATGGAGGAAGAAACTAGGTCAAGGAAGGCACATGGGGAGCAAAACACAAGACAGGAACACAAGTCTGACACAATTATTACAGTTTTTCTTGATTGCTAAAACACTATAACCAGGCTTTTGAACTAAAATTTCAACCATAATGCCATTTTTCAAAAAGCACACCCATTTTGCTGAACTATAAACACTATTCCCTGCTTTGACACATGAGTCAGATTTGGTGAACTGTTACTGCAAAACTCTACACACAGATTCCTACATTTCTCAGTGCTTACACCATCTGGTCATTTAGAAAGCACTAGCATTCAATATTGTTCACTCAAGTCTGCACAGTTTGAGCTCAGTTAGTGCACAATTACCCAAGTGGAAACACTAGGAGTCAAAATTTATTACACACCAATCAGAAACTTCGACGGAGATAAAAGGGCTAAAGTCAGCTTACAGTTTTCCTCAGTAGCTTTGGTGCATTTCTCAGATCAGAAATTAAATTCTCAAAACTACTTGTTCAACCTCCACATCATCTAGTCACTTGTGCACATCATAAAAAGTTTCTCATTCTTTTGAACAAGTTGCAATTGTTTTGGTACATTCATGCAATCGATTATTTCTCTGTGGTTTCCTACATTATCAGTTGCTATTGTCTTGTTGCTCAAAATGTATTATATAATTCTCTGTGCTATAGTCTTACCCCTCAAAAAAAAAAAACTCAAGTCATTAGTTCATCGTATGAATCATTACAGTAAATGCAAAATGGTTGATCTAGTTGTCATAAACTGTCAAGCATATTTTCTACACATTTCTATTAGACTTTTTATAAATTTGCCATGAATTGTGCAAGTGAATCTTGACTTTCACTAATGAAGAGAATATAGATCAACCAATGACAAAGCAGTTCTCTGAAATAGCTCAAAGGTACATCTCATGAACCTTCAATTGGAAAGCATATATAGACAGAGGACAACACAAGAGTTACAAATTCTGACCGTGGACTTTCTAATTTTTATTTTCGCCTTTGTGCACATATTTCTTTTTCTTTTCTATTTCACAATGACGTTGTAATGTGTGTGTTTTTTTGTTTGTTTTTTCTTGGTCAGACCACTAGTAAAAGTGTAACTGTGAATCATATCCAGTCTTTTCCAATAAATATCCCACATACAGTAATGTGTAAATTTGTACTTTTGAAATGGATATATGGCATACATAAGAATTGCAGCCTTCTGCATTTCAATCTGTCATCCAAACTGCTGCCATAGTTTACATAAGGTAACACTAACAGAGAGCACTGTTATACTGACAACATGACTAAGCACTTTGCCTATTTTGTTTGTGAACAATGACACAAGGACATCAGGCATGCTAGAGGATTACCCCCACTGCCTGGCCAGGGCAAGTATAGCCTGTGATGTTGAAGAGGTTCTTTGGCCTGTCTCAGACCAAAGACGGGATATTGGGGCAGAATAATTATTTTTTTTGTTGTTTGCTGTATTGTACTGTACTCTACAGTACATTAAATTGAGGAATAAAACATTTGGGGATTAACACTTACTACAGGTTTTTGTAGTATTGTTTTGAATTTATCTCATCAGTGTGTAAAACTCTGTTATAGTGTGTGTGTTTTTGAGGGTTTTTGTGTCATGTCTGAGAGCAAAGTTTGGTTTTTCAGCAAGATTGAGTTGTTTTGAGTGGAGAGCTTCATTTTGACCTGAATATAGGAAGTTTGGGGAATTGAGTTAGAAGTTATGGATTTGTGTTTACTGTTTTGAGAATACGAGGCATAGTTTCAAGAAATGTGTTTAAGCAATCGAGAAAAACTGTATTATTATTAGTGTGTTTCTCTCACCTGTGGCTTGAGATGTTGGAGAACAGATAAATAAGTAAATTGTAACAATAAATAAGTAAACTGAATTTACATTGTAATAATAGTTTTTGTAATAATAGTGTACCGTATGTATAAAGGAAAAAATAGGCAATGTTTGGGGAATAAAGGGGTAACAACCTGGAAAATTAAAAATTGTATATACTGAAAGTATTTTAGAACTAAGGGGTACTTATTGTAAAATTACGTACAGTCTACTATATTTGCAACTATCTAACATTTGGGAGCAATTTAGCAAGAACAATGAAACAATAGTGTGACCTACCTATACATATAGGCTACTGTAGTTTGTTTGTTTTGTTTTGACTACATCCTATACTTATTCTGTTCTACTACATATTTACTGGAAATCTGGTTAAATTATGTTATGAGATTCAACACTCTAAAAATAGAAAAAAAAAACTGGGTTATTTTCTAACCCAAACAGTAAGTTGAGACTGTTGGGTAAAGCTGGGTTGATTTGTGTTGATAATAGTTCAGTAACAATACCAACAGTATCCAGCTGCATACCAGCTGCACCAGGGCTGATACCAGTGGTAAAGTGAGGGCATAGCTTATACTGTCTTAATAGAGTCTCTTTATCCATCGTACTCTGCCTAGGTCTCCACCGATCACAACACCACCTCAGTCAGTCTAGGTCATGACTACAACCCTGCCCAGAAGAAAGGAACATGAAAAGTGAGATCTCTTTAAAATTTCAAATATTACTCCTAGACAGAAATTAGACTAATTTCAAATCAAACAGAGACTTTTGCTTGAGTCTCCCGCTTCTCAAACTTGCCACCCGAGACAAAAACTCTAACACTCTCACAATGGTCTCCTTTAAAGTTTCATAAGAGATCTCATCATCACACACTGTGCTCAGATTTTTCTCTTTCACAAGGGAGTCTTCTCCTTTCACATTTGATTCCATGTCAAGTCAAGACAAGTCAAGATTATTTATATAGTACTTTTTACAATAAAGATTGTGTCAAAGCAGATTTACATTATTAAACAGGAAAATAGTGTGTTGAAGTAACCAAAACCCCATCGTTCTCCTCTGGCCAGATGAAATCAGCAGTTTGATTCCAGGCTGCAACAAAGTCAGATTGTGCAGAGGACTCATCTGGTTCCCGTGGTCTTGTGCCGATGGCTGTCTAGGTGACGAGGTATTTGCTGGGGATCTGTCTCTGGGGCTCATCTAGTTGTCATGGTCTCCGCTGACATTCAGCGCTGTCATTTTCTAGGTGCTGATCCACCATCTGGACTGGATACATACTGGATCCGGGTGACTGCAGTGACCATCTGATCTGGGTACAGACTGGATCTGGGTGGCTACAGTGACCCTGGAATAAGAATGAAACAAACAAATATTAGCATAGATGCCATTCTTCTTACGATTTAACAAGTACATAGGGTGTTATGGGAAGTTTTCCTGGTTCTAGTTGACCTAATCAATGCAGCCTAACAATCCTTTAATTGATTTGAATAATAGAAATGGGTTAGTGTGTTATGTGTAAGCCAGGTTAAGGAGATGGGTCTTCAATCTAGATTTAAACTGACAGAGTGTGCCTGCCTCCCAAACAACTCCAGGTAGATTGTTCCAGAGTTTAGGCGCTAAACGGGAAAAGGATCTGCTGCCCGCAGTTTATTTTGATATTCAAGGTATTATCAAATGGCCAGAGTTTTGAGAATGCAGCAGACGTGAAGGACTATAATAAGAGGTCACTCAAATATTTAGGAACTAAACCATTCAGGCCTTTATAAGTAATTAGCAAGATTTTAAAATGTATATGATGCCGTTTTGACTTTTATTCATTCTCAGGATATGTATTCTTGATATCAACAATTCAGTTTTCACTAGTTAAAATGCTAATACTTGATATCAGGAGTTGGATTTCTATTAGTAACAATGGCTATTTTTGAAATCAGGAATTACATTTCCACTAGTAACAATGTTAATTCTTGATATCAACAATTACGTTTTTACTAGTTAATATGCTAATTATTGATGTCAGGAAGTAAATTTCATCTAGTAAAATATATAATTCTTGATATCTGTAACTGTATTTTCACAAATTAAATGTCACCATATACTATGGCAAGCCATTTTAGCAATAAATACCTCTTGCTGTACTTGTCATAATTTAGTTTTGACTAGTCAAAATTCCAATTTCAGATATATATTCTACAATTTTGATTCATCGTAATTGGAATTAAGATATCTACAATGTGATTATGACTTGTCATTATATGCATTGAAGATATCTACAAGATATCTACAATGTTATTTTGACTAGTCATTGACTATACATATACATTCAAGATATCTATAATGCTATTATGACTAGTCATAATCTTCCATTGACTTCCATTGGAAAATATTTTCTGATATCTACAAATGAGTGCTGACTGGTTGTAATTGATTGAAATTGAAATTGTATCTCTAATTGATTTTGTACTAGGCATAATTCTAATTAGGGATATCTCAAATTACAATTTTACTAGTGATAATTAAATTAGAGATATCTCTAACTGAGTTACCACTACAGAAAAATATAATTTGAGATATCTCTAACTGGTGTTTGACTAGTCATTTAATCAAATTTAAGATATCTTTAATTCATCATTTTTAAAGATATCCAAAATACATTATAAGATATCTGAAAGTAATTTATTACTAGTTAAATTACAGTTATAAATATCTTGAATTGGATTTTTGACAAGGCAAAACTTAATAAGAGATATTTTGAATTGGAATTCTTCCTAGTCAAAACTCATTTAAAGATATCAGGGCCCATATGTATAAAACTTCTCAGAAATGCTCTTAAGAATAGCTTTAAGTGTAGCAAATTAGCTCAAAGTGAAAAGTATAAAAATAATTACAATAAATTATGATTAATTGTAATTACTTATATCAGCTGCCAGTATTAACTGTAGCCAAATTAAATTTGCCATCAGCTAATCTGTTTGTCCAGCGAACATTCAGTGTAAGTTCAATAAATTATGATTACATAATTAAAACTTTTTAACACACCAGTTAAAACTTCTCAGAAATGCTCTTAAGAATAGCTTTAAGTGTAGCAAATTAGCTCAAAGTGAAAAGTATAAAAATAATTACAATAAATTATGATTAATTATAATTACTTATATCAGCTGCCAGTATTAACTGTAGCCGAATTAAATTTG
The DNA here is from genome assembly GCA_021397915.2 of Tor tambroides. Taxonomy (NCBI): domain Eukaryota; kingdom Metazoa; phylum Chordata; class Actinopteri; order Cypriniformes; family Cyprinidae; genus Tor; species Tor tambroides. The sequence continues at coordinate 11,123 of JAFVLL020040057.1, read as the reverse complement.
CCATCAGCTAATCTGTTTGTCCAGCGAACATTCAGTGTAAGTTCATATCAACTCTAAGAAAGGATATTTTCGTGGCCACAGAAAATACCTTCATACAGTATTATTGCATTAGAGCATGTAGCAAGGAGCATGTAGCAAAATCGTAAAGGGACAAGGCAGAATCAGAAACTCATGCAATTTGTGCACAAGAGTTTTATTACACTAACACAAACTAACAAACAAGCAAACATACATACACTCACGCATGCATACAAAGGGGAGCTAAAGTGGATGAATGAAGCCATTAGAGAAACCAGAGAATGCGGTTATGGAAAATGAGTCAGAACCACCTGAGTTAAAAACCATCAGTGCCGTTTTACAACGGGATCTACCGCTTATACTAAACCTTTGTTTCGTTTAGTTAAATGTACGATACTTGCATTACCTTGGTCATTGAACGAGTGTCCGGATGCAGTCTTGGATGAAAGTTCTGATGGTTTGAAGGTTTGGTGGTGATGGAGTTCTTCAAGTTCTTCTGGGTTTGAAGGGTGATGAACTCCAAAAGATGTTATTCTGGCTCGGTGGTGATTGGGAGAGTTTTCTCCCAGATGAAGGTGATGAGAGAACTAAGAGAGACATCAGCTGAGATCCTATGATCTTTGATGAATGGAAAGTCAAGGCCGAAGCCTGGCTCAAACTTAAGGTACAGAAGAGTTCTAGCTCACATCCTCATCTTCTCGGTATCTCACAAAACCGCAGACTGGCGTGTGTTGAGGCCTGCCAGGCGCAGTAGCACCGGCCCTGGGACGTAGCAACCAGAAGATGGAAAGGGGATGAGAGACGAGTGAAGAGACTAAAAAGCAAGACTAGGCGGGTCACTGAAGTGAGGCCTTTTAACCCTATGGAGGTCACACCCCTCGGGGGTCAAAGAGCCAGTGGTGACTTTCACTTTTGGAGGGAAAGTTTACGACCCTTTATATTCATGGTACATGGTACATACCCTTTGTATTCATGGATCATGGTATTTTGCATATTATAATTCGACTGGGGTTGATGCAAAAACTACTAAAGATTCTTAGAACAGTAATATGTTGCATGCTAGTATGTTAAGCATTGGTATAAACATTTAATATACACTCTCAATTAGATCATCTGAAGACGAATTCATAGAGACCGAACATGGTATTATTATTATTATTATTATTATTATTATTATTATTTAGTCATTTAGCAGACGCTTTTATCCAAAGAGACTTACAAACAAGGACAACAGAAGCAATCAATTGTAGTATTAAAACAACTAAAAACAGATCCAAAACTAAAAGCTAAATATTTATAAATACTACCTATACACATTTTTAAAAAATAAAGAAATTAAAAACAATTTAAAATATTAAAGAACAAAAGGTATAATAATGTATGAAGTATAATAATGATTCTAACATAACACTAAGCCAAAGACCAAAAAAACAACTACATAGTTAAGGTATGTACAACCACACACACATACATACATATATATACAAATTTATAAATTCAATAAATACATATATATATATATATATATATATATATTACTGGTGTCAAAATATATATATAAATAAATATATATATTAATATATATATATATATATATATATATATATATATATATATATATAATTTCATTTCCATTTCGATTGTTGAACTATTAAAATAACTCAAATGAAATAAAACTAAAATTTAATACAAGACCTATACAGACATAATAAATTCAAACATAATTTAACTAAAACTAAAATAAATAAATACAAATCAAACAACAGTAGTTTATCAGTAATCCTTAAAAAGGGAGTGAGGGGTCTGTGATTATTTGTTAATCTAATGAATCATTGATTTGTTAAATCGAATGAAAAATTGTGTGTCGGATTGGTCCAAATGCTACATAAGCTTTGACTTAAGTGTCAAAAATTCTTAGTAAAAAGTAGGACTTTTCTAAGAGTAGGACACTTTTATAAAGAAGCTAAAAGCAACTTTCTTTTTCTTTCTGTCTTTTCTTTTTTTTTTTTGATGTATTTATTCATTTTCAAACACTACAAACAATTTCAAATCGAACAAGAGGGAGAGAGAGAAAGAAAAAATAAATAAATAAATAAATAATAATAATAATAATATTATGGCTCACCACTCCAATAAATCAATCTGAGAAAGAAATGAAATGGAGAATAACATAATTGTACAAACAATATGCCTTACATATTTGTACTTCAATGTGCTACACATATTTAAACCTCATTAAACAAACCCTCTAATAAGAATAGAGGATATATCTAAGCCCATATATATCAAAAATGGGTCCCAGCTTCTATGAAATATGGCATCTTTGCTATAAGAAGCACAGGTTAAGTAATCTAATGATACATATTCCAGTAAAACCCTGTGCCATAGTGCCTTAGAAGAGGCTTTATCACTTAACCAGTTCAAAAGAATACATTTTCTTGCACAAAATGTTAGGAACTTGCAAAGTGTGTTTTTATGTTTCTCTAGGATAATGTCATCATATATTCCAAGCAACATGTGTTTTGGACCACAGCCAATATTACTAGACAAAATAACATTAAGTTCTTGTTCAACCATAACCCAAAACTTCTGAATCTCCATACAAAACCAGAAACAGTGAATAAGATCTCCTTCCTCTGTTTTACATTTCGGGCATACTGGTGAGTAGTCTTTTTTAAACTTGTGCCTCCGCAAAGGAGAGATGTGAGCTCTGTGCAAAATTTTTAACTGCATTGCTTTTACTTTGTTACAAATGCTAAGTGTCCCTGCATTCTTCCATGCTTCCTCCCATTGATCGTCTGTGATTTGTATATCAAGTGTCCTTTCCCATTTCCTTTTCAAGGAGTCCTTATTTGAAGAGCCACAATCCTTGAGAACCTTGTAAAAAGAACTTGTAGAACTGTTCATTTGTGAAAAAAGCTGTCTCTCCACAGCCAAAATGTCCTGGTTTGTGAGCAAAGTAGTGTCCTTTTTCACAAAGTCTCTTAATTGTAAATAATGAAAAAAATCCTGTCATGGAATACTGTACCTGATGACTAATTGGTCAAATGACATTAAAGTGTCCCCCTCGAATAGATCATGTAAAGTGGTGAGACCTTTATGTGCCCAAACTCGAAAATTTGGGTCTACAGTCCCCGGCAGGGAGTCATAGTTATCACAAATGGGAGTAAAATTTGAGGTGAGTCGAGGTCGGTCCTCCAAACGCCTGATAACCTGCCATGCCTTTATAGCACTATAATTGTGATGGGGTTACTACAAGCGACTTTTAAGGATTTAAACTTTTTAAGAAAAAGCAAATTTACTAAAAGAAGTTTACTAAGCAAACTTTCAATATCAAACCACACTGTTCTGGACCCTCTATGTACCCAGTCAGAGATGTAACGTAAGTGAACACTTAGCTGATATCTCCGAATACCTGGAAGGTCAAGACCTCCCACTGAAGATGGAAGCATGAAAGTTGAAATTTTTATACGTGCTTTTTTTTTGCCCATATAAAAGAACTAAACCACCCATTCAGTTTCCTAATGGTTTTATATGTAAAATTTATTGGAATCATTTGGATGGGGTAAAGTAATCTTGGAAGAATATTCATCTTCAGGAGGGAGATCCGCCCCAACCAAGAAATAGGGAGGACGTTCCACCTTTCTATGGCCATCCGAATACGTTCAAAAAGTGGAAGAAGGTTTACTTTATACATCTGTTCAAAGGAGGGCTAACATTAATGCCCAAGTATATTAAACCCTCAGGGGCCCATCTAAATGGGAAAGATGGTAATGTTTGGGGTATTTGTTTTAAGCCACCATAGGCATTGCCATTGATTTATGATAATTAATTCTATATCCTGAAAATGTGCCGAATTTGTCAATCGTGTCTAAAAGAGCTGGGGTAGAAGTATCAGGATTCACCATGAATATCAAAATATCGTCGGCATATAAGGCAATCTTATGTTGATTGTTTGCTACCATTAACCCACAAATTTCATTATTTGTTCTTATAGCTTCTGCCAACGATTCAATTATCAAAGCAAATAAAAGAGGTGAGAGAGGGCAGCCTTGTCTCGTCCCTCTCCCAACTTTGAATGTAGAGGAGCGACATCCATTAGTGAGCACAGCACTAAGAGGTTCATTATACAATAATTTGACCCACTTAATAAAGTGCTCACCAAGACCAAATTTGTGTAACGTATGAAATAAGTAGGGCCATTCGACGCGATCGAATGGCTTCTCCGCGTCCAGAGAGATCACAAGACCATCTGTTGACTGCTGTTTAACAAACTGTATCACATTCAGCAGACAACGCATGTTATTAAGTTGTGTCCTACAAAAAAGCCTGTTTGGTCATCCTTTACCAGAGCAGGGAGAAGGCATTCTAATCGTGTTGCTAATATTTTGGAAAGAATCTTCAGATCTACATTCAGCAGTGAAATAGGTTGATATGACGAACAGTCTTCTGCTTGCTTACCTTTTTTCAAAATTAAGGATATTTCCTCTCTCAGAGACTGTGGCAAATGTCCTTTTACAAATGAGTCTTTGAGCATATTTAGTAAGGGGTTAACTAATAAATTTCTAAATTCTTTGTAAAGAACTGTAAACTCTTTATGGCTTCTAGAACTTCCTTTTTGGATATGGGGCATTGAGGAAGGAGGTCTGATCCTCTGATAGAGTGGGCAGGTTGAGGTTGGAGAAGAAAAGCTCTGTGGGCTGTGTTGTATCCCCTACTAATTCTGATTTATATAAATTCTCAAACCGTTCTTTAAATGTATTATTAATAGATAAACTGTCTAGAAAGCGTTTACCGCTACTATCTACAATGGACAGGATAGACTGAGAGTCAGATTTTTTCTTTGTTAGGTATGCTAAATATTTCCCCACCTTATCCCCATGCTCGTATATTTTCTGTTTAACAAAAAGAATTTTCAATTCTGCTTGTTTTGTTAAGAGAGAATCTAAAGCGGATCTAAGCGCGGAGATTTCCTTCATCTTACCAAGGGATTTTTTTTTTTTATGTATAATGTCTCAGAATCCTTAAGCTTTGATTCTAAGATCTCTTTTTGTTTGGCTTGTCTGCGCCTTTTACTTAATGTGAATGCTATAATAAGTCCTCTAGAAAAAGCTTTAGCTGTTTCCCATAATGAAGATGGGTCTTCAGTTGAGGCAGAATTAATGGACATGAAAGAGTTAAATTCCTCAGTAAAATATGATATAAAATTCTGGGCTGCCAAAATGAATGGATGAAATCTCCAGCTATTAAACTTAGTATTTTGGTTCCCAAAGGAGTATTCGGCAAAAACTGCTGCATGATCAGATATAGATATATTATATATAGATATATATAAGACATTATATGCTCCAACATACTTTTCGGAGAAAAGAAATAATCTATCCTAGTATAGCAACTGTGGACCCTAGGGAAAAAAGTATACTCTCATTCTCCAGGATGGCAGGCCCTCCAAATATCTACATAATCAAAGTCTTCACAAAGAACCTTGACAGTTTTAGCCTGAGTTGATAATAGTGGTTTACCTGTTGGGAATTTATCTATAATGGGACATAAATGACAGTTAAATTCTCCCCCAATAAACAATGTCTTAACTCCCCAATCTGCCAGTTTGGCAAACGCTGTAGTCAAAAAATCACCCGGATGGCCAGGAGGCAAATAAATGTTCATAAAAGCAATTTCTTCCCCTTCACAATTAAATAGTATCCTCTTGTGTCCTTCATAACTGCTACTAATTGGAATGATATACCTCTCTTAATTAAAATAACTACGCCTCTGCTCCTCGAAGTAAAAGATGAGAAAAAGACCTGGCCAAACCCCCCTGTGATAGCTTAAGATGTTCTTGATCATTTAAATGGGTCTCTTGAAGTAAAGCGATATGTACCCCTCCTTTTTTTAAATAAGTTAAAACTTTTCTTCTTTTAATAGGTGTATGAATACCATTAACATTCCATGTAAAAACTTTCAGCTTTAACATTCTCAGTATATATCAGACAAATGTACAAATGTAGTCCAAATGTACAATTTGAATGTAAAGGTCAGCCAAACAAACAAGTGGTGAGCCAAAAACACAAACCCCCCTCAGCAACTCAGCAAAATTCAGCAAGTGACACTACCGCTTAACCAACTTTCTCTCACTGAGAAAGAAGCTTTTCAGCATCTGTGGCCTTGCATTCTCTTCATTTGCTTAATTGCACTCAACAAAGCATTAGTGTTCTTAGAAGCTCTAAACTAGCGATTCTGTTCACTGAAGTTCTAACATGAGTTGCTCTGCAAAAGTGATCTAACACATGAAAATCTGTCTTCTGCATTGCAAACAACACTATATTTCATGAGAAAGAAACATCTTTCATGTACTTCATTTTTGCTCTTAAAATTGCATTAACCAACTTTCTCTCAATGAGAAAGAAGCTTTTCAGCGCCTGTGGCCTCTTCATTTGCTTAGTTTCACAAACACAGCATTATTGTTCTTAGAAGCTCTAAACTAGTGATTCTGTGCATTAAAGTTCTAACATAACTTGCTCTTCAAAAAATCTCTAACACATGAAAATCTGTCTTCTGCATTGCAAATAACACTACATTTCACGAGAAAGAAACATCTTTCATGTACTTAAGGTTTGCTCTTAAATTTGCATTAACCAACTTTCTGTCACTAGGAAAGAAGCTTTTCAGAATCTGTGGCCTCTTTATTTGCTTAGTTTCACAAACACAGCATTAGTGTTATTAGAAGCTCTAAACTACTGATTTTGTGCATTAAAATTCTAACATAACTTGCTCTGCAATAGAGCTCTAACACATGAAAATCAGTCTTCTGCATTGCAAATAACATTTCATTTCACGTGAATGAAACATCTTTCATGTACTTAAGCGTTGCTCTTAAAATTGCATTAACCAACTTTCTCTCACTAAGAAAGAAGCTTATCAGCATCTGTGGCCTCTTCATATGCTGTTTCACAAACACAGTATTAGTGTTCTTAGAAGCTCTAAACTAGTGATTTTGTTCACTGAAGCTCTAACATAACTTGCTCTGCAAAAAAGCTCTAACACATGAAAATCTGTCTTCTGCATTGCAAACAACACTATATTTCATGAGAAAGAAACATCTTTCATGTACTTAATTTTTGCTCTTGAAATAGCATTAACCAACTTTATCTCAATGAGAAAGAAGGTTTTCAGCATCTGAGGCCTTGCGTTCTCTTCATTCGCTTAGTTTCACTAACACAGCATTAGTGTTCTTAGAAGCTCTAAACTAGTGAGTCTGTGCACTGAAGCTCTAACATAACTTGCTCAGAAAAAGAGCTCTAACACATGAAAATCTCTCTTCTGCGTTGCAAATAACATTTCATTTAATGAGAAAGAAATACATTTCATATACTTAAGCTTTAGTATTAAAATAGCATAAAACAACTTTCTGTCACTAGGAAAGAAGCTTTTCAGAATCTGTGGCCTCTTCATTTGCTTAGTTTCATAAACACAGCATTAGTGTTATTAGAAGCTCTAAACTAGTGATTCGGTGCAGCGAAGCTCTGAAATAACTTGCACTGCAAAAGAGCTCTAACACATGAAAATCTGTCTTCTGCATTGCAAATAACACTACATTTGATGAAAAAGAAACATCTTTCCTGCATTAAGCTTTGCTCTTAAAATTAAAATTAATCAACTTTCTGTCACTAGGAAAGAAGCTTTTCAGAATCTGTGGCCTCTTTATTTGCTTAGTTTCACAAACACAGCATTACTGTTATTAGAAGCGCTAAACTAGTGATTCTGTACATTAAAGTTCGAACATTCAAAAAAGCTCTAACACATGAAAATCTACCTTATGCATTGCAAATAACACTACATTTCATGAGAAAGAAACATTTTTTGTGTACTTAAGGTTTCCTCTTAAATTTGCATTAACCAACTTTCTCTCACTAGGAAAGAAGCTTTTCAGCATCTGCGGCCTTACTTTCTCTTCATTTTCTTTAGTTTCACTAAAACACAGCATTGTTGTTCTTACAAGCTCTAAACAAGTGATTCTGTGCACTCAAGCTCAAACATACCTTGCTCTGCAAAAATGGTCTAACACATGAAAATCTGTTTTCTGCATTGCAAACAACACTATATTTCATGAGAAAGAAAAATCTTTCATGTACTTAATTTTTGCTCTTGAAATAGCATTAACCAACTTTCTCTCAATGAGAAAGAAGCGTTTCAGTATCTGAGGCCTTGCGTTCTCTTCATTTGCTTAATTTCACTAACACAGCATTAGTGTTATTAGAACCTCTAAACTAGTGATCCTGTGCACTGAAGCTCTAACATAACTTGGTCTGCAAAAGAGCTCTAACACATGAAAATGTCTTCTACATTGCAAATAAAATTTCATCTCATGGAAAAGAAACATCTTTCATGTACTTAAGCTTTGCTCTTAAAATTGCATTAACAAACTTTCACTCACTGAGAAAGAAGCTTTTCAGCATCTGAGGCATTGCGTTCTCTTCATTTGCTTAATTTTGGCCTAATGCTGTGTTAGTGAAACTAAGCAAATGAAGAGGACACAAGGCCACAGATGCTGAAAAGCTTCTTTCTAACACTAACACATCATTAGTGTTCTTAGAAGCTCTAAACTATTGACTCTGTGCACAGAAGCTCTAACATATCTTGCTCTGCAAAAACGATCTAACACATGAAAATATGTCTTCTGCATTGCAAATAACACTACAATTCATGAGAAAGAAACAACTTTCATGTACTTAAGCTTTGCTCCTAAAATTTAATTAATCAAATTTCTGTCACTGAGTAAGAAGCTTTTCAGCATCTGTGACCTCTTCATTTGCTTAGTTTCACTAACACAGCACTAGTGTTATTAGAAGCTCAAAACTAGTGATTCATTGCATTGACGCTCTAACATAACTTGCTCTTCAAAGAAGCTCTTACACATGAAAATCTGTCTTCTGCATTGCAAAAAACACTACATTTCATGAGAAAGAAACATCTTTCATATACTTAAGGTTTGCTCTTAAATTTGCATTAACCAACTTTCTCTCACAGAGAAAGAAGCTTTTCAACATCTCAGGCTTTGCGTTCTCTTCATTTGCTTAATTTCACTAACACAGAATTAGTGTTCTTAGAAGCTCTAAACTAGTGATTTTGTGCACTGAAGCTCTAACATACTTTGCTCTGCAAAAACGCTCTAACACATGAAAATCTGTCTTCTGCATGGGAAATAAAATTTATTTTCATGAAAAAGAAACATCTTTCATGTATTTCAGCTTTGCTCTTAAAATTGCATTAACCAACTTTCTCTCACTGAGAAAGAAGCTTTTCAGCATCTGTGGCCTCTTCATATGCTGTTTCACAAACACAGCATTAGTGTTCTTAGAAGCTCTAAAGTAGTGATTCTGTTCACTGAAGCTCTAACATATTAAAGAAACTTCTTTATGCATTGCAAATAAGACTCTGTATAATATGAAATGCAAATATTTCATAATGGCAAGCTTTAATGTTAACATTGCATGAACTGACTTTCTTTTGCAGGGAAAGAAGCTTTTCAGCATTTGTGGAACTGCGCTCTATTCATTCACGCAGTGTCACTGACAGAGCGTCCCTGTTCATAAAAACGCTAAACTACGCTCCCCGGTTATAGTATCTCTAACTTTACTTGAGGAACAGAAAACATCTAAAACATTAAAGAAACTCATTCATGCATTGCACATAAGACTCTGTATCACATGAAATGCACATATTTCATGTTGGGGAGCTTTAATGTTAACATTGCATGAACTGACTTTCTCTTACAGGGAAAGAAGCTTTTCAGCACCTGTGGACCTGCGCTCTCTTCATTCTCGCAGGGGCACTGACAGAGTGTCCATGTTCATAAAACGCTTAACTACGCTGCCTAGGCATAGCAGCTCTAAGTTATCTGCAGAGCAGAAAAAATCTAATGCATTAAAGAAACGCCTTTTTGAATTGCAAAGAAGACTCGTTATCATTTGAAAATAGCTTATTTCGTATTGGCAAGCTTTAAAGTTAACATTGCATGAACTGACTTTCTCTTACAGGGAAAGAAGTTTTTCAGCAACTGAGGACCTGCGCTCTCTTCATTCTTTTAGGGGCACTGACAGAGTGTCCCTGTTCATAAAAATGCTGCTGCCTAGGCATAGTAGCTCTAAGTTAGTTGTGGAGTAGAAAAAATCTAAAAGATTAAAAAAAACCATGCATTGCAAATAAGACTCTGTATCATATGAAATGCACATATTTCGTATTTGCAAGCTTGAATTTTAACATTGCATGAACTGACTTTCTCTTACAAGGAAGGAAGCTCATCAGTGTCTGTGGACCTGCGCTCTCTTCATTCTTTTAGGGGCACTGACAGAGTGTCCCTGTTCATAAAAACGCTGAACTACGCTGCCTAGGTATAGTAGCTCTTAGTTAGTTGCGGAGCAGAAAAAATCTAAAACATTAAAGAAACTTCTTCATACATTGCAAATAAGACTCTGTATCATATGAAATGCACATATTTCGTATTTGCAAGCTTTAATGTTAACATTGCATGAACTGACTTTCTCTTACAAGGAAAGAAGCTCATCTGTGTCTGTGGACCTGCGCTCTCTTAATTCTCGCAGTAGCACTGACACAGTGTCCCTGTTCATAAAAAGCTGCATAGGCATAGTAGCTCTAAGGTAGTTGCGGAGCAGAAAAAATCTAAAACATTAAAAAAACTTCTTCATGCATGGCAAATAAGAATCTGTATCATATGAAATGCACATATTTCGTATTTGCAAGCTTTAATGTTAACAATGCATGAACTGACTTTCTCTTACAAGGAAAGAATCTCATCTGTGTCTGTGGACCTGCGCTCTCTTCATTCTTTTAGGTGCACTGACACATTGTCCCTGTTCATAAAAACGCTTATCTACGCTGCCTAGGCATAGAAGCTCTTAGTTAGTTGCAGAGCAAAAAAATCTAAAACATTGAAAAAAAACTATGCATTGCAAATAAGACTCTGTATCATATGAAATGCACATATTTCGTATTTGCAAGCTTTAATGTTAATATTGGGCTCTCTTCATTGTTTTGGGGCACTGACAGAGTGTCCCTGTTCATAAAAACGCTGAACTACGCTGCCT
>JAFVLL020040055.1:0-20439 GCA_021397915.2 Tor tambroides | reverse complement strand
AGTGTCTGCCGATACCGATCCGATACCAAAAATTCTGAGTGTCTGCCGATACCGATCCGATACCAAAAATTCTAAGTGTCTGCCGATACCGATCCTATACCAAAAATTCTGAGTGTCTGCTGATACCGATATCGATCCGATACCAAAAATTCTGAGTGTCTGCCGATACCGATCCGATACCAAGAATTCTGAGTGTCTGCCGATACCGATCCGATACCAACAATTCTAAGTGTCTGCCGATACCGATCCGATACCAAAAATTCTGAGTGTCTGCCAATACCGATCCGATACCAAGAATTCTGAGTGTCTGCCGATACCGATATCGATCCAGTACCAAAAATTCTGAGTGTCTGCCGATACCGATCTGATACCAAAAATTCTAAGTGTCTGCCGATACCGATCCGATACCAACAATTCTAAGTGTCTGCCGATACCGATCCGATACCAAAAATTCTGAGTGTCTGCCGATACCGATCCGATACCAAGAATTCTGAGTGTCTGCCGATACCGATATCGATCCAGTACCAAAAATTCTGAGTGTCTGCTGATACCGATACCGATCCGATACCAAAACTTCTGAGTGTCTGCCGATACCGATCGGATACCAACAATTCTGAGTGTCTGCCGATACTGATATCAATCCGATACCGAATATTCTGAGTGTCTGCCGATACCGATATCGATCCGATACCTGAGCATTTTTTTTAATCAGTGTTGAATTTTTATACCTCAATGTGTGTTGACTTGATCATTTTTTGTGTTACACACAATCTACTAAATATAGACAACTTTATTGTAAGGAAAACAACAAATTAATGCATATATAATTATAATCTATGACAAAAATACTATTATAAACTAGGCTAGTGGATAATGTAGCAGCAAAATTTGCTCTAGAAAAATCTAAAATTAGTGTGGGGAAAAAAAACATTATTTTGTGGGGAACAAATATAAAAGTGAATAAGTGTAGGACTAAATCTAAAAGGATAATGTAAAATGCTATACATTGTTCTTTGTATTGTTGTAAAATACATTCAAGAAAAACAAGTAATATATTTATAGATATATATACACACACTGTAAAATTAAAAGACATTTATTTTAAATGATAGATAAGACGAACATATGATAGATAAGACGAACAAGAAAGGCTATTAATAATCTTTCATTGTGCAAAAGTATTATGATACGAAAGGCTCCAAATACAGAGCGGCACAAAGCACTTATGTGCATCCCATGTGCAGAACGATGCGCTTGAAGCAACACAGAGTCACAGCACACCGCATAGAGAAGTTCAAAGCACAAAGTGAAGAGATATTAATGCATAGTGCATTCAATCTGTGCGATAGTTTATTGAGCCTTTTCTTTTAACAGTTTTAAATTTCAGTTACTCGGCTCGTTAAGAACATATGCTCTCTAGTCCAGCTTTGTGATCTAACAGACACCAACAAGATTTTGAAAACAGCATGAAGATAAAGTCCTTTTATGCAAAACCATTTATCTTTATTTACAGATCAAGTGTTATATTAGGAACATTTAATAATCTTGTAGAGAGTTTCATCGTCTTGACGCGTAACCGAACGCTGATTGGTGGATGACAGACAGCCGCAGTGGAGAGAAGAGTTTACGTGAACTTGACTTAAATATTCATCTGTACCTCACATTAAACCATGCAACGGGTTCAGAACACTTGAAATATAGTGCACGAAAACTTTATGGTGTTTTATAATGTGTTTGTGGCTTTTGTGGGGATTAACAATAACACAATAGTATACGCACAATATCGGATTTGGACCGGTCTCGTCCGACCGATACCCGATCCGGCAGAAAATGCCAGTATCGGAGCCGATACCGATACTGAATATCGGATCAGCGCACTCCTATGGCTAAGATGCATTAAATTGATCAAAGGTGACAGTAGACAATTACAATACAACAAAAGTTTTCTTTTTTAAATAAATGCTGGGTTTTTGAATGTTCTATTCATCAAAAAAATCAAAAAAAAAAAAAAAAAAATCAACATCACAGATTTACTCCTACATTTGAAAATATTCTAAAATAGAAAATAGCTAAACAGATTTTAGTCTGATCCTTTATTATTGTTCGTCAGAAGAAAAAAATAAAAATAAAATATATATAAATATATATATATACACATATACACACACAGTATATATATATATATATATATATATATATATACATATACATATAATTTATTTATTTTATTTTTTTTATTACAACAAAATGCTTCATTGCTTATTTAAATAAAAAAAAAAATTAAAAATCACAATAAGAAGACCAACAAATACCATAGGGTCCAACCAACATGCAAAAAAACAAAACAAATAGCCTACAAAATTATTGAGAAGAGACCTGCAGATTCTCACGACTACATACTCCAACATCAATAAGTTTCTTAAAATCCAAAAAGTATTTTTTCCATAATTTGCCAGAACTTGTCAGATTTTTAATCATGGACACTCTTTAAGTCATTGACACATAAATAACTACTTTAGTGTTCAAATAAAAGAAAAAAATCATACGGTTTTCAAAAGACAAGAGGTTGAGTACCGACTTCTCATTTTGAGATGAATTATGCCTTTAAGAACATAACACCCATATACTCCTTCAAAGAGCTGCTCTGTTTGTGCTTGAAGAGCCGATAAGCAGACCGACTTCAGTCAGTAAGAAGATTGCGGCAAATTGAGGTCCGCACACGACTGCTCATAAAAATGTCATCACTTGAAGTGCTAAACATATGTTCAGGGGAGCTGATGCAACCTAAAACGAAGTCAGACACCATATTATATCCTTTCAGACAGAGCAACATCACTCTCTTGGTTTCTCTTCCCCTTGTTTTTTTCTCCTCACAAGCCCTCTTTTTTCTTCCCTCTTCGTTCGTTCGTTCTGCCCGTGACCACATGTGAGAATCCCCGCTGCTTGTGTCTGTCTCAGAGATCTTTGAACCCTTTCAGCGAGGTTTAAGAGGCTCAGAGAGACTTCAAAGTGAAACGACGGCACACGTAGGCTGAAAATGAGGTCCTAAATCCCTCATCAGAGGCGTTCTACCTACGTTCTGACCACAGCTGCCCATCCTAACACGGCATTAACCCACATCTAATATCTAGTTTCACCTGCTCCGCTTCTTCTGCCAATATAAATCTATTCAACCCACTGTGCCGTCAAACCGTTCCCTTCTATCTAGCTTGTGACTCGGAGCTCCACCGTCCCATTGAGAGTGGGAACCAGGACAAACGTTCACACGGGACGGCTGTGTGCGGATTATGCACACGACAAAGATAAGAGGAATAAAGGACTAATCCGTGAGAAGCATGCCAAGTTTCTTCCACAGAGGCACAATCTCACTGCTTCATTATAATGTGACACCATGTTCTTAAAGCAGCTATGGATAATCCCACTTCTTGTGCACCTCGGCGCGTCTGGGACTCACCATAACCCACGCAAGTTAACAAGAAAGCCCTGTTTCTGTGTCAAACACTCCTTCTTAGGTGCACGTCACTTCAAACGCTCTCATGATACAAGCTCCAAAACTTAAGTTAACCTCCTTTGCCATGTTCCAACAGCGTTTTATCCATGCACGGGAGAAAAGAGCAAACGCACAAACGTGCTCGCACAAAGTGGTGCGTTGTGCTTGAATAAACACCTGTGACGCCAGACACGGCCGGCCGAGAAGGATAACAAGCACGGGGCAGAAAATCCACCGGACGTGCTCCACTTAAATCAAACAGAGGCGAGGACAGACACACACAGACACCCTCCAGGAAAGTGCAATTACCATAAAAATCACTCTCGCTCTACAATATACTCATCATAATACCTGAGAGCTTTATCTTTCAACCCAGCAGGCACAGATACTGTAAATGTCATAGGAGGTGATAAACTAAGTCAGACAGCAGAGGCCCCTTCGTAAGACTCTTGTTGAGGCCTGAACGCACCTCTCAACACAAGTGGCTTTGACCTCCACATGACAAGCATTGCAAATAGCATCATGGAAGAGATATTTTACAAGGTTGCTAGTAAAAATGGGTCAGGATGGTTCACTGGTGAGGTTGACTAATTTATAGAGATTTTTTTTCCTTTGCTGTGCGACAAAATATGCCGTTATAGCATCTGTAACCAGTGTTTTAGCATGCTGAAGTCGTCTCGAGTAGTGGCGTCTCTAAATTTAAGTCCTTTAAATCAATGCAGTTAAAGCTACCGAAGTGCCTTGAAATTTGTAGACTTTATATCTTCTGCTGTGAGCAATGTTCCTGCTGTTATTGTCTGTTATTTTGATAACTACGGTTGTACTTTCAGCAATAAAATGAAGGCTAATAGACATTTTCCTTATATACATACCGTTCAGATGGCAAGTTCAAACTGAATATGATTTTTTTTTTTTTTTTTAAATGAATAAGTTTATTCAGTAAGCATGCATTAAATTGATCAAAAGTGAGAGTAAAGCCACTTATGTTACAAATAGTGCTGTCAAATGATTAATCGTGATTAATCGCATCCAAAATAAAAGTTTTTGTTTGCATAATATATGTGTGTGTACTGTGTATATTTATTATGTATATACTATATATAAATACACACACATGCATGTATATATTTAAGGAAAATATGTAATGTTTATATATTAAATATATTTATATGATATAAATTATGATTATAAAAATATACATGTAAATATTTTCAAAATATATGCTGTATGTGTGTAATATATATATATATAGATAGATAGATAGATAGATAGATATAAATAATATACACAATACACACACAATGTAAACAAAAACCTTTATTTTGGATGTGATTAATCGTTTGACAGCACTAGTTACAAACGATTTCTATTTCCAATAAATGCTGTTCTTTTGAACTTTCTGTTCATAAAAGTTTCGATTCAAAAATGTTTTTAAAATATTACTACACAACTTTTGATGTCACCTGTCAACACAGATAGATTCAAATAGACAACTTATTTTAAATTGTAATAATACTCACAAAATTACTGTTTTTACTGTATTTTGATCAAAAATGCAACCCTGATGAACATAAGAGACTTTTGAGCGATAGTGTATTTGGGTTTCTGCCTTTTATAATAATAATAATAATAATAATAATAATAATAAGTTTAATTTATATAGCTCCTTTCTCAGGCTCAAAAAGAGTTTAAAAATGAATAGTTGACCCTAAAATTGTCATTATTTACTCACCTTCATGTCATTCCAAAACTGGATGACTAACTTTCTTCCACACAGCACAAAATAAGATATTCTGAAGAACTTTTTTTTCTCTATACAAAATGCACCGAATCTCACTGACTTTAATTTTACTGACAAAAAACACTGCAAAAAATGCTTTTCTTACTTAGATATTTTTGGCTGAAAAAACAACAACAAGAATTCTAAAATCAAGAAGGATTTTCTAGACATGTAAAAAATCATCGTCTTGTTTTCAGGAAAAACGAGTCAAATTTATTAAGTGATTTTTTTTGCTTAGAACAAGCAAAATAATCTTGCCAATGCCTTATTTCAAACAGAAAACAAGATTATTTTGCTTACCCCATTAGCAGATTATTTTGTTTGTTTCAAGCAAAAACTCACTTAAATTTGACTTGTTTTTTTCTGAAAACAAAATATTGTTTACTTGTCTAGAAAATCCTTCTTGATTTAAGAATTGTTAAGATATTTTGGCTGGAAACAAAACAAAAAATCTAAGTAAGAAAAGCATTTTTTGCAGTGAACAGAACATTTTCAAAATATCTTCTTTTGTGTTTTGCAGAAAAAATAAGCCATATTTATTTGGAACAACATGAGGATGTAATATAGCAGGAAAGCAGGAAGTATGATATACACACCACATTATACGCAGCGACAGCGCTCATTTAATGATACGTCACACAGATTGTCTGGTAATCATCGGTTGCACATCAAAAGGCCAGCAGCAAACAGGGTGAATGCTTGTAAATTGTTTGAGTACTGTATTCAGATTGATGCGTGTGACGCTGAACACAGCTCTCAAATGAAACATGTCAAGAGTGAGTGTGCCAGCCGATTCCCTGTGTATGTGAATGAAGGGGAATACACCAGTCGTGGTAGAGCTGGTAATGGAGCAGGTCAGTGAAGTGTTGAGCGAATGTGGCCAAGAGGTCTCCGGTCAACACTGCAGTGCTAGGCTCTCTCAGCTCCTGACCTCCTGTTAAATACAGGCTCACGCACTACCAAATTAATTTGTTTCCACACAATTTCCTAAAAGGCAATTTCCTCCAGGCCTCAGCTGCAGGGAACCCAGATGAACGGAAAAACCAAGAGGCCGGAAATCTTTCATGTGTCTTCTGGATTCATCATCAACAAGAAGATGGACCAATGTACCACCATCTCCCTCAAAACACGAACAGGCATAGATGCACAGAAGGAAAGAGGCATTTATAGACATACAGTAGAGCCTTGAACAACATACATGAATGATGGTCAAGCAGTCGTTCAACAATCATTGTTTTTTTGTTTTTGTTTTATTAGTTTGAATATTTTTAGCGTGGCTTTAATTTAAGAGTTTCAACAACATGCCATGTTTTGGCAATTCAACATTTTGCAAGTTAGTGTCTTCAAATTCAACTTCTTTATAGCATCCTTCCATGACCACTGTGTTTTAAAGGTGGCATATAATAAATTAAAAAAGAGCCAACTTCAAAAAAAAAAACAAGACAAAAAAAGTCTCACAAGCATTGTTACACTTAGTCTAGCCTCACAAAAGCTTCACAAATTTTGGCTGATATAAGCGCTAAAATTAAGATATTAAAATCTGCACTTTGTGAATAAAATAGAATAAATAAGAAACTGTATTCATAAGTGCTGCAAGTAAATTAAGGCATTGCAAAATAATGTACAGTATAAAAAATACAGTACATATTAATTTTTGCTAAGGATTGCATTTAACAGTTTTCTGTGTTTTAAATAGATTAACTCCTGTATGATGATAAAAGTAATCTAAATGCAAAAACAGGTGAAAATGAGCATGCCAATTAGATTCCAGCAACAATCAATTTGTCTGCAAATTTGAACAAAAACATTAATCTGACAGGTTTGGACAAAACCAGTCAGTTTTGTCTGCATTTTAAAATCGCACGTCGTGTCTTGCATTGGGTTAAATAGACTAGCTGTTTTGTCAACCCACCGACTAGCCTATTCAGAAAATATGTTGTTTAGCGCACCCCTAATTCATGCATATGTAAGTGCACAGCACTTGTGAAGAAAGCATCCTGCATTAGGCCCTGAAGTCTACATTAGCGCGTGCTTTTTAAAATGCTGATGCATTAGCCAATGTGAGGCAAAAAAGCACTTATAAGGCCAACACAGACAAGCCAGTCATTAGGATTGAGCATTCTGCCCCTTCCTCCTCAATGGATGTATCACACAAACAGAAGAGGAAAGGCTATTCTGTGGCCCGTCCCTGTAATTGGCAACAATTTAGCCCTCCACAGCCACTCCATCTTTCGTTTCAAAAGGAAGCCTGCTGCTGCACACAATAGGTGAGAGAGCTGGCCTCTGTTTAACACGGATTCATTTCATTCAAGAGACCAGCACGCTGTGAACCTATAGTTACCCATTCAGAGGATTTTCAGCGCTGAAGCAAAAGCATCGACCCTGAAGATAAGACAGTTCATGGATTTTGCAGTTAGCTGTTTACTGTAGCTCTACGAAGCTCTCTTCCCTTTGTTGGGCCGAGCCGGTTCTCCTCTGGACTCTGGGTCAGAGTCTTAGATGAATCAGAGTGCTTGTGCTGCCTTTATGGACACATGAACGATATGAGCTGAACAATATCCTTGGGACATGGAAACAGGTGGTGCTGGATACTACAGTCCAGGACACCTGGCACTCAACATGACTCAAAATTACAACGGTCCTAAATATAATTAAAGGGTCTGATTCAAAACATGTGTGTGACTGCACAAGCGATTCCTTTCATGCAGATGGAAACCGTTACATTTGATGGATACTTAAAACACAGAAGAAGCTGGAGTCAGGGGCAAAGGTCCCAATCCCATATATCAGCCCAATCCTGATTCATGATACACGGTTCTGAGCGAGCCAGTGTTTACTAGGGCTGCATGATTAATCGAAATCTTGTGTTTGCTCTAACGTGCATTTGGGAGTACTTGACCAAAAAAAAAAAAAAAAAAAAAAAAAAAAAGAAAACCTTAAGGGCTCCTTCTCTTTTGTGTCAATTTTTTTTGATGATTTTGATTTAATGTTTACAGTTGATATTCTTATGATATTGTTTTATTGTATTTGTATAATTTTTATTGTATTTTTATTATATTTCATGTTTATTATATTTTATTTATTATATTTTTATGATATTGTATTTTTCCTAACTTTCCAGTTATATAATTACATTATTTATTTTTAATTATAAGTAATTTTACATTATTTAGTAGTAATAACAACAACATTAACAATTGTTATTTTATGATTATGATTATTTTTATACATATATATATATATATATATATATATATATAAATAAACCACACAATTCTGGCCAAATTGTGCAGCCCTACAAACAAGCACAACTAACCTGGATTTTTAAAAAAAAAAAAAAAAATGTATTTGTATAATGTAAATTGCAATAATTTAAAATACATTTAAAAGCACACACACACACACACACACACACACACAGACAAACACAATTAGATGATTCCCCAAATCGTGCAACCCTACTGTATACACAGGTTTTTTTGTTTGTTTGTTTGTTTGTTTTTACCCTAAATGTATTATTGTCACATCTACCATTTCCAAAATCCATTTCAAATCCAAATGTCATGTAAAAAATTAAATAAATGAAGAAATAACAAATAAACTATGGTTGGCCATTTACAGACTGATTCTTCCTTACAAATCAAGTGGTTCTTGGCCAGAGTAAGATACAAAGGCGGTCCAGAATTGATATGCCGAAAGTCAAAAGCCTGGTTGGAAAGACTAGCTTCACTATAAAGCACAACATACATGCAAACACAGCCAATCAGTGCTCTCTCTTTCCTCTCCGGCAGAGCATACAGGCCACACAACCATCTGCTGCTCTGCTCAGCACTGTTCTCTCCATCAATAATCTATGAACACTTTGCTCTTTACTGTGCAACACAAAGGTGAGACTGAGAGCCTGACGTCTACACATCTCAGACACACATTTTAAATATTCATCGTGCCCATTTATGTTAAGACTTTACAGAGGATGACACATGCAGATGTATGTGGAATACAAACACACTGATTACACACACCAACATGCCAGATCCACATCTTTAGCATTGATTTTACCTAAAACACTGTGACAACCAGTAACAGACATTTATTTGTGGCAATAGCCAAAAATACATTGTATGGGTCAAAATTATCCATTTTTCTTTTATGCTAAAAATCATTAGGATATTAAGATAATGTTCCGTGAAGATATTTAGTGAATTTCTTACCGTAAATATATCAAAACTTAATTTTTGATCAGTAATATGCATTGCTAAGAACTTCATTTGGACAACTTTAAAGGAGATTTTCTCAATATTTAGATTTTTTTGCACCCTCAGATTCCAGATTTTCAAATAGTTGTATCTCAGACAAATATTGTCCTATCCTAACAAACCATACATCAATGGAAAGATTATTTATTCAGTTTTCAAAAAATTGACACTCATGACTGGTTTTGTGGTCTAGGGTCACATATAATAATTTATATTATTATTATTATTATAATATATTTTTTTTTTATTAATTAATTATTTTTTCTATTGACAGTCATAGTATAAAAAAAATCACGGTACTAGCTCTTTATTCATTCAAATATAAAGCTGCCTTGCACATTTTAGGATGCGGTCCCCCTCAAAGGGATCATCATATTTGGGGGATTTTGGTAACAAAAATGATGAGAAATCCTGGTTTCGATTTAAAACATAAAGCCCAGATCCAGACCCCTGATCTAGCGTATTCAAAAGTAACCAAGAAGTTGGTATATAAGAGTAGAGAGAAAAAAAAAAAAAAAAAAAAAAGGTACAAAAAACCTTATCCAGACTAGTACACCGTACCTTTGTCCAAAAGAAAAAAAAAAAATCTTTTGATGTATCTCATACCAGAGTTGAGTCATGAGCCTCCCAATGTTGTTTATATACTGCTGTGGAGGCCATTCTAATTACCAAAACAAGAAACAAAACACATAGATCTTTCCAAAAACTATTTCTTGCATCATAGTATAAGAGACTGCAGAAGATAAATGGGGAGGCTATTGCACCAGAGCCATATTTCGTAATACAACAGGGATACTTCCCTCAGCTTTCACTTAATCCTGAGGCAGAGGAAGCAGTGAATGTCATTAGAACCACAGGCAGAGGAAGTGGCCAACAGATTCAAATTGTCAGCAGTGATTCATGCTGCATACTTTAAAATGTAGCTATAGCGTTTATTGATCTGGCTAGTTCATTTACTAGTTAATTTCAATCTAGATCAATATTAATCTAATTTTACTGTATCATCAGAAAGGGAGAAGAGACAACAAAACAACTCCTCAATTTCTCTTCATCTTAAAGTGAGTCTCTACATTGTATTCAGTAATCAGATAAATATTTAGTTTATCATAAATATTTTATTTATTAGCATGTTAGATCATGTTTCATTCTTCCAGCAGGAGAGCATAAAGGGGTCTCGAGGAGCCTTAAAGTGCCCCTATTATGGGTAATGAAAGGTACATATTTTGGTTTTGGGAGTCCCCAACAACAGGTTGACATGCATGCAAGGTCAAAAAACACTTCCATTGTTTTATAATATGCATTTATTTTTACCTTACTTGCTCAACGACTCCCAAACTATTTATTTAACGATTCGTTTTTCCAAACCCCTCCTTTGCGTGATGCTAATCTGCAGTGATTGATCCGATTGGTCTCATTTCATCTCGCCTGTAATGTCTGATAAAGCAGTGTTTGTGAGTGCAGTGCTGCTTTGTGTACAGCGTTACAGCTATTTTACCGCTCCAAAAGCGGCACCTAGTGGCAAAGATTGAATTTGCATTTTCATTCAGACCAACATGAAAAGACCAAGAAGTGGGCGGGCAATATGCTAATGTTTCATGTTGAAGTCAACATGAAAGAACTTGGGATTCGTTTTAAAAACGACTCATTTCAATGATTCAGAGTCAACTCTTTCTTTTGAGAGACATTAACTTTATACACGGTGCACTTTCAGATTTAAAACTTTGCAGGATGTTTTCATTCACTTAGAGCTGGGTTACACACTGCATGAAAGGTGATTTTCAAAAATCCATAATAGGGGTACTTTAAATTACATGTGCCACAAACAGGTTAATGACCCCAAATTTATGACCGATGCTGCACTGCTTCAGAAGTAACCTCACCTGTTGTCTTTCACAGAGCAAAAAAAGGGCAAGTTAAAAATGGGTGAAACAGAGGTGTTCGAGCGTATAGTGAGAGCAAACAGGACTGTGTTCCACCTGGCACTGCAATGCGTTTTAAGAGATCACAAGTGATCAGTGCTAAATACAGGTGGAAACAGGGTCTATGTGTATGCAGTCAAAAACACAAGTGATCACATCACATTTTCAGTGGAAATACTACAGTCCTGAATGCTTCCCTGCCTGAAGTGAAGCTCTGCCTACTCGCTGCCCACACATGATCATTCTTAGACATGTTAAGAGAAGGTGCATCAAATTATGCCATCGAAATGTTGCAGAATTATACCAAAAAACACAGATTGCAGTTGCCCTTTTCACTCACTTTCTTTTCCACACAACATGGGTTCATATATTCAATAGAATTCACATTCCGTACTCAGTGCTCCTGCTAAAGTGATGTAGAGTGACGAAACATGAGGGGAGTATCTTGACAAAATCCAATCACAAGTGGTCACAGAAGATGCATTTTGAAATGCTAAAAAAGAGATAGTTCACCCAATAATTAAAATTCTGTCATTAATTACTTGCGTCAAAGTCTGACACAGAAGAGAGTAAGTTGTTGAATAGTCATTTTTGCTTTCTTTGCATACAAAAAAACATTCTTGTAGCTTCATGAAATTAAGTTTGAACCACTGATGTCACATGGACTATTTTAATGATGTCTTAACTACATTTTTGTGTCTTGAACGTGTCAGTTGCGTTGCTGTCAGAAAGCTCTCGGATTTCACCAAAAATATCTTCACTTGTGTTCCAAAGATGAATGAAGGTATTAAGGGTTTTGTACAACATGAGAGTGAGTAGCCCATTAATGGCATCATTTTCATTTTTGGGTGAATTATCACTTTAATAGCCAGCGTAAACAGTAAATCATCTCAACTGACCACTTGTGCTTGGATCACTAAAAACATCTTAATACCATGTGTGAAGAAACCCCTAAAGTATACTCAATTTAGGATAAGATTTATCCAAGTAGGACATGTTTTGGATCCTTGGGCATGGTGATTAAACAATTACAGCCCGAAATATATAAATGTATTGACCCCTTAAAATCTTTGGGAAATGATGGTTTAGAATGCAGTGCAGTCTAGTTGAAGCAAGTAGCCCCAGCAGGAAAGCTGCCCAATACCAAAAAAATATATGTTGTCCAGGAATGTCCTACTTACGGTCAATCACTCAGAACAGTACAATCTTTGTGTCTTCTCTGGACCCCGTCTTATCACTCTATCTATTCAATCAACCCCCACCCATAGACTGACCCGCCTTCCCACTGTCCCTCGAGTGCCCTTGTGAATTATTCATGAGTGGGTTGCAGACACCCCACTCCACCGTTCCATCCATCAGTTCCACGGACATGCTAAAATATTTAGTGTTTGTGACCAGTCAACTCAACTGTGCTCCAACATCCCACCGGGATAACCACTCGCGCCTGTTAAGTGTCTAGTCTAGCCACTCACAGACCCCCAGACTGTCTCGCTTCTCTGGAGTACTTCTCCCTCCCTACCCTCTTTCCATTGCTCCCTTTGTTTGTATGGACACACTTTAAAGCACTAAATCATTATAAGTCAACTAATGACTGGTACTTGTCAAAGACAACCCAATGGAACCTCAAGCTAAACTAAACTTGAGTGTCTTGAGTGAATGACAGCTTTTAGCTTTTAACTCAAAATCTCCATCTCCACACAGCACAACATTAGAAAGAAAGCTAATTAACAATTAATTAGTCTCTTCTGACTGGCTTCCGTAGCAATTGTCAGTCACATTCTTGTCTTTGAATGGCAATGTGTCCTAAAAGAAAAGTAGAAGCCTTTATCCTCTAATCCCTAATTCCTACTCCACCATTTTTGCCCGTCCACTCGGTCCTTTGTTCTAAAGAAAACAATCAGACAGCAGGCATCTGACCAGTGTTAATGAAGCCTTGCCAACACACTGCTCCTGATTGACTGCTTTATTCTGTCGTTTTAAGTGCGATCACTCAGATTCCTTGGGCTTGCTAAAGCAGTAATGGCAGTATCTCTCAACAGAGTCCGGCTTTCGTCTACTTCCAAAAGCAGTTTTCAGGCATGACAGTTGCTAATTATTAGGGTTGGCTCAATCACTGCTGTTCAGGACCTTCCCCAGAGGGACGTCAGGACTATTGCTAGTGCCTGGTATTAGGGGCATACAGGAACTCTAGATAAGTTAACATGATAAAGTCAACAAACTTGGGCAAGGTTTCTTTCAAAATCCCTAAGTCAAAACTTCACACTGTAACACCTTTCGACCTACCTTCCCCAAACTTGCCACAGTCATACAAACTGTTGTGACTCAAAACTGCAACATATTTTCTAACCTACTGTACATCCGTTTTCCAGTTGTGGAGTCTCAAACAGAACAGGAGCTAAACCCTTCCCATTGGTTTCCACTGAAAACTTCTGAATGTAATTCCAACTAGAGCTCCCAAGCTATATCCACCAAACTCAACCTGTTCTGGCTCGGATTGCTATATCTTTTCTGAGTACTTGAACTCACCAGAGACTCTCAAACCAGAGCAAAATCCTATAGGTTTTCATTGAAAAGTTCTGACTGGAAGCTCCAAGAGGAATTACAATCGACTGTATGTCAAGCTCTCAAACAGAAGCAAAACCCTGCAAGTTTCCACTGAAAACTACTGACTTTAAATCCTTCTAGAAATCTCAAGCTATGTCCAATAAACTCTGCACAGACTAGCCTGTTTTGTGTCAGATTTCTATGCCTCTTCTACAAGATATATAAATCATATAGAGTTACAACAACAGATCTGAATATTAATGATAATGAACTCAACCTACTATTGTCAAAAAATTCAAAATAGGGCTTTGAGTGTCAAAATTCAAGATTTTAAAAACTTTCTTAAACGTTCACACTTTAGGAAGTGTTACTACAGAAGATATAAGTGTTGTTAAATATAGTAAATTATCTAAATGTCTTGTGTGGGTAGGTGGAAGTGTTTCTGCAGGGGTGTGGGTGTTTGCTTTGTATGGGGGTCATGCAATTGTGTGTGTGCTCAGCTGTTGGGGGGAGGAGAAGATCTCTTCAAGAGAAATTCAAAGAAGTGACTGCAACACTTAAAGCTACTTGAATGAGGTCCAACATTCAGGAAAAAGCCTCCGTTTCTTGGTCAGATCTTGAGAGGGAGTCTGTTTTCCTGTAAGTGTGGAAGAGCCAGAGGCAGGTACCAGGCACGGATCAGAGCCAACTACGGAGATCTTGTATAATAGCCAAGGGGGCAGAAATGAGCTTACTAACCCACCAACCCCCTGCTGCATGTTTCCATTTTGTTTAGATCTAATCTGAGCCACTTCAGGCAAGCACATACCTACATGCACAAACAAACACACAGAGAAGGAACCAAAAATAAACTACAAAGAACCTGAGAGGACACACACAAACACTGGTGATTCAAGTGCAACACAATTTAAGCTGATAAAATCTCACAGCAGTAGACCTGATAAAGACGAACAATTGGAAAGTGACACACTCACACTAAATGCCTTCTTGACCTTTTACTCGTGATAGTCCAACCAGCTTCCAGCACACCAAGGGATAGAACGTATACTATAAAGCTGTGGCTTATTTTTGGAAAGTTTACTGAATTTGACAATATAAAGCATGCAGAAACTTCAGTCAATTCTCATACATTTTTAATCCAGAACTTTGAGTTGAACATTAAAATGTTGATATGGGGAGTTCATCCAGGACATGTTGTCTTTTAAAACAACATTTTAGGAGAATTTGAAGAGAATCAAGATAACATCAAAATAAATGCTTGCTTTTAAGTTTAAATGTATGCACATATATTTGAACACTACAAATTCTATGCAGAACACAGGGGTTAGCTGAGGTAATATAGACTAGGATATGTCAAAGACATTTTCCCTACATATTTTCATAGAAAACTAGATCAATAACCAATTTGTTTTTTTGTTTTTTTTATGAGACAACTTCAAACACCAAAAAGCCCAAAAGTGAAGACCAATTTAGTTTTTTCACAATTTTTTTTACATGCAATCTCACCTAAATAAAAGTAAATAGCAGGTGCAAATTAAATTTAACATCTGAAAGAGTAGAGTAGGCTAATTCAAATTCCTTATCTATAACTCAAAAACTATACTTTCTGAAAAGTAATTGCGTTTTTAAGTGTATATGGTAATAATCCCCTGAAGCGTGGAAAATGAACAGTATGCCATGAATGTATAAACACGTGTAGCGCTGTCCTCAGCTCAAGACAGTCCTGAACATACACGGGACGTTTCAGACAGATGACAAATAGGGCCCTGGGACCCCGGCTAGACGCTCGTAGCTAAATATTCACGGATCAGCATTCTGGAGCAACGGGTCACTTGGGAGTCAGGCAACTGAGAGCCCCCCCAACTACAGCAACATTCTCAGGGTTTTGAAGGACAATCATGTTCTACAACAGAGTGAAACGACTGACTGAAAAGCCATGGCGAGATACCAAAGTCTTGTGTGGGAGGCGTAAATAGGCTCCTCAGAAAGAGTGCAATGATCATGTTCCTACGAACACACAGTGTATCTGTGCAATGTGTGTCTGTGTGTGTTCTACAAGAATCTTACACGTCGCTGGGACTCTTAACCCCATTGTGTTGAAGCTGAACACTGGGTGTAAACAGCGCTGATGGCTGGTAGAGTGCTAACATGGCAGGGATGACCACTACAGTTTTGGCAGTCAACTGGTGAGTCCTACCTCCTAGAACCAAAGCCATCACAAAAAAGTGTATTTTATTGTAATATAATGTTATTTATTATAAGTTAATACATATAAATAAATGACCATTGTTTCCCACTTCAAACACAACTTCATCACAGCAGTGATGGGTTTGATGGCCACATTTTCTGGCACACCACACCTAAAATGCCTCTTCTACTTGACGTCACTGAAATGAGTGTCCTGAGAAATGACACCTGTCTTTGTGACAGCCGTAGGCTATGTGGCCAGTCAGAAACGCTGTCTGTAAATCATTTTGCTAGGGCTGCACGATATTTTGCATGCGATAGTCAAGACGGTTCTGTGATTAGTGGTAAATCTCCATCACCTGCTTGCAGATGGAGTGGCATTTAATACACAGAGCCATAGTTCACCGACAAGCTACGCAATTCACGCTCATAATCGCAGATGAATTGCATTCGATTTTGAACGTGATATTGTGTAGCTTGTCAGAGATCTACGGCTCTGTGTAGTAAATGCCGCTCCATCTGAAAGCAGGTGATGGAGATTTACTACTAATCACAGAACCGTCTTTACTGACGAGATGCTCATGAATATCGCGTGCAAAATATCGTGCGGCCCTACATTTTGCTGACATGGACAATGGGGGGTTTTGAGAAATCCATGTTTCCTTCATGCTCAATCTACGCCACGCTGCTTAAATCCACACCATTTTTTTTAACCGGAGTTATGTTTTAATTATATTTTATTATATTTATTATATATCATATGAGCCATTTCTTTCAATGAATCAATCAAAAGGACTCACTCATGGTTTAAATCTAAGGCAATGGTTCTCAAATTGGGGTGCAGCAAACATTCAAAAGGGGCTGCAGGATGACTTAACAGTATTTAATTAATTATTAATATATTAAAATACTTTTTAAATCAAGATGCTTAAGATACATCAAATTAGAATGTGCACTGATATCACACTTCTGTTCTCCCTAAACTATTTTTGTTTAAGAACATACGTTCTTGAAAGTTCTGGACAATCACAAAATGAATCATGGTTAATTGATTTAATAAATCAATAGGCCTACTTGTAGTTTCTGTTAATTAATAAAAGTTTGAAAACAAGCAGCTTTGTCATAATTATAGAAGCAATAGAGCCTGTCTGATGGCAGCCTTTGAATATTGTGTTGGACAACAGAGTAAAAACATTGAGAAACACTGATCTTGCCTGAATGAACTCACTCGCTTACTGAGCTTACTAAGTTAGCATAACATTATCAACTTAAGGGTAGACTAGTATGTGATTCCTAATTAGAAATAGGAGAAAATCTGTTTAAGGTGAATTCCTTCTTAATTACGAAATGTTTATCTATGACACTTTCATAAGCAAAGCTAATTAAAATTGACCATTTTGCCTTTCCTTAGCAAGCTATTAGTTAGTCATATTAGCCTATTCGCCAGCATAGCTTACTGGTTAAGAAAAGCTCTTGAGCTAGAACAAAATATCACAATAATGTGCTAAGGTTTTTAACAGACCTAGTAAAAGTCAGATAGGAGGCTGCAGGGGGGTCTTGCATGACAAGGGCATGTTAGCAACACAGTTAGAAAAATGTCTAAAATTGCTTACAGCACCTTTAATTTCCTCTGCATTTCTAATAAAACCACAATCAACTCAGTGAGGCTTTATTAAGCCCAGCCTGAGTGTCAGGAAATGAGAGAATTGTTTTTTGTGAACTCCATGCAGGGAAGCTAAGCTCGGCTAATGTGCCTGAGTCAGTGGGAGGCTAATAAAGGCTTCAGACAAACACCTTGAACAATCTCTCTCTAGCACTCACTTTTTCCATTCTGTCGTTCTCTTTATGACAGCTTCCTCTATGGTGTTCAAACAGCTGCATTAAAATGGATGAAAAGTAGTTAAAATTAGCATACTATGAGGCTAGTGTGTTTCTCAAAAGGGATAACAATGATTATGGGGACACTGCTTATGCATAAACAAACACTGCGATCAGACAAACACAGTAAAACATTATCTAGCACACACACACACACACACACATATTAGCCTTATCTCCAGACCGCAATACCACAAGTGTAACAACTTGATAAGCATTAACATTACATAAACTATATCAAATAGAGATTGTGATAAAACTGGTCTATCGATGATAAGCTATTAACATTTTTACTTGATATGGATTCATCTAAACAGCAATAAACACAACAGAAATAAGCAAAAGACAACTGCAAAGTTGTGAAGTGTATTTTCATCCTTACACAAACGGTTATATTTTAATTTGATTACATTTTAAAAGGTTGATTAAACTGTTAATCTGCTTCATTAGACACCATTTTTGATGATAGGTTTGTATTAAACCATAAAACTCAGAATCCAGAGGAAAAAAAAAAAAATGGAAAGCACAGAATTTAGGAAAAATAAATAAATTGATTTCATGGTGTCCTAAATTAAAAGTTAGTCTACTCTATGGAATTTAACTGTGACCAAACAGGTTATTTTTCCCTTCATTCTCAAGGTCTAACAAACATGTGAAAACATTTCCTTCCGCATTAATGGTAAATGAATATCAAGATAAATATCGTTAGTGTTTGGCCATATCGCCTAGCTCTACACCACATGGTCCTATTAAAAAAAAAAAAAATTTCCACGAGTGAGGAAAGCTCATTATAAATACAGCAGTGACACTACTATATAAAAAAAAGCTTTTTACGGTTGTGTTTACCGGTTTGTGGGCCTATTAACTTTGTGTGAACGAAGAAGGTTTTTATGGCCTCTCCTGCTGTTTTGCAAGCAGAATAACACAAAAACGGGGGGTAGGAAGATGTTGTTCACTCAGAATGACTAAAAACTAAATATTTTCAGCTTTTTTCATGAAAGGCTTGCTTCGCTCACTCAAATACAGCTCACCTGCTTATGTGAATATGAAAATGAGCCGTTCATGCATTTCCTCAAAAACCCTCGAGTTCCCCTGCGTTCAAACCCACAGTGTTTTGAAGATCTTCTTTATTGAAATATGATCATTTGCATGTAATTTAATAGAACCTCAACGCTAAAGGAGCGGGATGAGCCTCTATCAAAGATGATCTAGGGAACTGGTTTGCTATAGTAACGCAAAAGGCCAAAAACGGTACAAATTAACCGTACTTCTCACACTCGTTTGATCAAATCAAAAGCATGCAACCTCACTGACACCATTTCTTTTACATCAAAACAAAGTTATAAGAAAGCCAATGCTCCATTCTCACCCAGGCCGCTCCCTGCAGAACTAACATGCCTCTTGTCCAGGACGGTACAGCCATCTGTTGTTTGTTAGGAGGTAGAGAGTTTGTGTGAATGAGTATGACGGTATTTGCTTGTGTGATGAGGAAAAGAAAGGGGACAAAAGCAAATGGGGGAGGGAGGTATGAGTAGAATTAAATGGTTTTCTATGTGACCGGCACTAGCGGAAAGACTGCGAGTGAGCACTGACAGCAGCTTAAAAAGTGTTTTGCATGAGGAAAAGAGTGTCGATTAATGAAATAACAGCCTGTTCCATTCTGTCTCACTTATCTACATGGATATGAGGGATTCAGTCTGTGGGGGGTTAGGATAATCCAACGGGAGTCCGAGCTCAATGTCATATTAACCTAGTTCATTGGCAAAACATGCGTTCTCACAACACAAACACAGCTCCAGTTGTCCAGCAGTTTTTGAGTGTATAACCTAGACAATACATTAAGATACATTAAGATCATAAACTGTAATCACACATTAGTCTGTGTGACTAACACGCTGTGCTTGTTAACCAAATGACACACAGGTGAATCTGAATCCAGGTGTGTGTGACGTCTGGCTTGTAAGGACAAGGTGTGCTTCAGTGTCATGAACTTGTAATGGCACAGACTTGTCTTTGCCTTCAAGCAGTGGATAAAGATTAAAAACTGTTGTTAGAAGGCTTAAAGCTGCACTCAATAAGTTTTTGTGGCCTACATTTACACTAAACAAAATTATAAACGCAACACTTTTGTTTTTGCCCCCATTTTTCATGAGCTGAACTCAAAGATCTAAGACTTTTTCTATGTACACAAAAGCCCTATTTCTCTCAAATATTGTTCACAAATCTGTCTAAATCTGTGTTAGTGAGCACTTCTCCTTTGCCAAGATAATCCATGCTTATATTCGATGGTGTCTGGCACTTTGGAGAGGTGTTCTCTTTACGGATGAATCCTGGTTTTCACTGTACAGGGCAGATGGCAGACAGCGTGTATGGCGTCGTGTGGGT
>JAFVLL020040053.1:0-26084 GCA_021397915.2 Tor tambroides | reverse complement strand
TTGCTGCAAGCCATGCATACAGTGCCGGACATGACAGGTTTTCTGGTACTCAAAACAAGTATTTAAAGGAATACCTTAGCTTATTACGTTACCGTGGCAACCAACAACAGCACATCTTAACCCTCTGCACATATTTATATTTAGTTATATTGAAAAAGTTTCAATTCAGTCGATCTTTTTTTACCCCGTTTAACATGTATTTCTGTGGAGACCTGTCATAGCTGTCGGGCAAGATGGCGGATAGCAGCAGCGGCACATAATCTCTGCGTTCTGATTGGTCAGATCGCCTGTCAATCAAGCTCTTTGCGAATGGTCAATTTCCACAACTGATTTTAATTTTGCTGCACCAGTATGAAAGCAATTAAATAAATAAATAAATAAATAGTAGATGATAGTAGACCACCTTGGTCGGCCATCTTGGAATAACTCTTTCCCTGCATGTGAATATGCCTATTTCCATACTATATAGCAGGAGAAAAACAGTACATGAGGTGAGTAGTATGTCCAACTTCATAGTATTCCTAAAACAGTAGGTGAAATGTACCCAGATGACATGCTATTTCCGCTGAGATTCTGAAGCATGCATCTGATGGATAATTTACTATTGCAGTGACAACATGGCGGATGTAGTATGTCTTATATTCGTACTACGGACATTCATACTATATAGAACATACTTTTGTAATAGTCACAAAGTAAGTTTTAGCAACTACTTTACAGAGTGTGATTTCGGATGGAGCCTATCTCCAAGATGAAGTTCATCACAATGCATTCTGAGCTAGTCTTCTTTTCAAAGGATATGTGTGATGCTGGTTTCTGTGCTTGGGTAAAAATGCAAAATAATAATAATTGTAATAATAATAATTATAATAGCACATTATAAGTACATTACAATAACAAAGTACTACTACTAATTATCACAGGTTTTAGTGGCATTGGTATACTAGTACTACTATTTAAGGGATAGTTCACCCAAAAATGAAAATTCTGTCATTAATGACTCACCCTCATGTTGTTCCAAACCCGTAAGACCTTCGTTCATCTTCGCTTTCTGACCCTGCATAGACAGCAACACAACTGAAACGTTCAAGGCCCAGAAAGGTAGTAAGGACATCATTAAAATAGTCCATGTGACATCAGTGGTTCAACCTCAATTTTATGAAGCTACAAGAATACTTTTTGTGCGCAAAGAAAACAAAAGTAATGACTTTACGAAAAATAACATTCTGACGTAGAACCCTGATGCGCTGCACCTTGTTTACAAGCAGAGGAAGATGCACAATACATAAAACAGTCTTTGTAAACATGTCTGAAGGTTTCGACAGTGAGGATAACTTGCAATTTTTTGCCCAGCCTTACTTATTCGAACCAGAATATACAGACGATGAACTAAGAGAGATGGGCGTTCTGTGTCAGAACATCTGCTCCTGCATCAGCAGCATCATCACATGCATACATCCTGGTACTCTCGTGAACGCATCAAAGACTGACACGGAAAAGAAGAAATTGTTGAATAAAGTCGTTACTTTTGTTTTCTTTATGCACAAAAAGTATTCTCATAGCTTCATAAAAATTACAGTTGAACCACTGATGTCACATGGACTATTTTAATGATGTCCTTACTACCTTTCTGGGCCTTGAATGTGGTAGTTCTGTTGCTGTCTATGTAGGGCTAGAAAGTGCTCAAATTTCATCAGAAATATCTTAAT
Organism: Tor tambroides; assembly: GCA_021397915.2. Lineage (NCBI taxonomy): Eukaryota > Metazoa > Chordata > Actinopteri > Cypriniformes > Cyprinidae > Tor > Tor tambroides. Next base: position 24,375 of record JAFVLL020040053.1, on the reverse strand, counting down.
TTGTGTTCCGAAGATTGTCTTTCGGTGTCATGAGTGACATGAGGGTGAGTAATTAATGACAGAATTTTCATTTTTGTTTGAACTAACACTTTAATACTAATAATAAAAATAAAAAATTTACATCACTCTACATTTTTCACTTATATGTTTAGCTGCCTTCATATTTTAGGACGGGGGTCCCTTACAAGAGATCATATTTGTGGGACATCAAAAAGTTTCCTTAGAAGGCTGTGTTGAGAGTGTGTCTGTGACACCTAAAGACACTGTCTAGGTAGCCAGCTCACTAGGCTTCTGAACCTTCTCTCCCTAGTTAATTTCGATTCATCTTTTCCTCTCTCTCTCTCTCTCTCTCTTTCTCTTTCTCTTTCTCTTTCTCTCTGTCTCTCTCTGTGTCTCTCAGCATGAATCAGGTACGGGAGGTGCAGACGGGAGGGGTGGAGTGCTGTAACGGATATTAAAATATTCCTTCGGTGTGGAGATAGCAGTGATCCGGGGAGCGATAGAGGGAGATAATGAAAAGAGGAACAAAAGTACTCCCCGCACGCTGAGTCTGACCCCCCTTCCTCCTTCTCTACCCCCCCCCCCCCTTCTCCTCTCACACTCATTTACATAGTAATCACCCCGTGCTCTGCGAGAGGCCAGAGAGAGAGAGGAGTGATTTGTGAATGAGCGAAAGAAAGGAAGAGAGTGAGCATGTGTACATCTGGACAGGTACATTAATTCAGTGTGAGAGTACACAAATTACGTGTGTGTGTGTGTGTGTGTCTCGAGGAGGTGGTTATAAATGTGATCGTGCCTGTGGGATGTGTGTGTGTGTGTGTGTGTGTGTGTGTGTTTGTGTGTGTGTGTGCTGTCAGCTTGTTTCCTGCCCTCCCTGATGAACAGATGAGGTTGTCTAGGCAACGTGATGAGACGCAGATATGCAAATGAGAAGGGAGGGTGAGCTTGCATGCACACACTGCAGTATGAGCCTCTCATTTACACACACACGCACACACACATCCTGCTGATACTGCAGCACAACCTCACACATGCACAGATTAAAAATACACTCGACACAAATCCAGACACAAATAGAAAATATGGCGAAATAAACACTGATTTATACTTAGAATCAAAAGAAAACTGATAGAATCTAAAATCCAAACATACTGTCCCCACACCCATATGAAATAAAGCACATAAGTGTAAATACACAAATATTCACTTTTGTCTGCTTCAACGAACACACAAACGCAAGCATGCCTTCATTTTTGAACAAAAATACTAAACCAAGCGACGTCAACACCAAAATAAATGTTAAAAACAAGTTTCCCCTTTTTGCCTCACCGGTTGGCCTGATCCAGGGCTGGAACAGTAAATTGTGTATTTTCGGATGATACCATTGGGCTTGACAGGGGGAAGCCAGGATACCACCACACTGGAGGCAGAGGATGGCACGGCTTTAATGCCCGCTGGAGGACCGGGGTCTGAAAGAAAAAAAGAGAGACGGAAAACTAGATTAATGTATGACAGAGGCATTGTGGGATTTATTTTTATTTCCCAGTGACCAAGGTATGTTCGTAAAACGTAAACATAAAATGCTTTTCTGGACTTAGAAGATGTTGTCATGCTGTTGTTTTGCCTATTTAGTCAGCTGAACAAGTATGCTTTGGATTTTTCAAATATGTTAAGGTTTGCGTACAGTGTGCAAGAAATGCAGTAAATATTTTTAGTAGTGCTGTCAAATGATTAATCGCGATTAATCGCATCCAAAATGAAAGTTTTTGTTTACATTATATATGTGTGTACTGTGTATATTTATTATGTATACACACACATACAGTATATATTTTGAAAATATTTACATGTATTTACATGTATATATTTATATTCATATAATTTATATACAAATGTATTTAATATGTAAAAATAATATATTTTTCTGAAATATATATGTGCATGTGTGTGTATTTATGTATACATAATAAATATACAAAGCATACATATGTAAACAAAAGCTTTTATTTTGGATGTGATTTAATCACGATTAATCGTTTGACAGCACTATTTTTTAGTTTAATGATTGGTGTTCAGACAACACTTTAGCATGGTCATCAATGCGACCACATTGTATTATCTTTTCATTGCACTGCAAAGAAAATTTGCCGACCACTGAGCTTTTGGTCACATGGCAAGAACCGCTGCCGTTACAGAAACTATGACTTGGTGGCACTCACGACAAATTTGTTAAGCGACAGTAAACAATAGAAGATGAATATGGAACTGGCTCTCTTATCTCAGTACTCTTGTATTTGGTGTTATTTGATAAACTCTATAGCAAATCCAAATAAGCGCCACCTACTGAGAGAGCACATTTGCATTTTCATTCAGTGCCGTTTCTTTCCATTTGTCTGAACAGACAAACCATATTCAAAAACTGAACATTCATATTGGTGTGAACAGGCCTTGAACATTTTGTGGGGGTCCAGGGCTTTTTTTTTTTTTACGATTGGCCCCAAATCCACTGAACCCCCCATCACACTTCTGCCATCTTAGAAATAACCGTCTCACTTTAGTGTGTCTAGAATATTCAGGAAGACATGGAGATTTAGAAAAAAAAAAATCATCATCATCATTACTAGGGTTTAATCTAATGGGTCAGTCCGTCAGGGGGGTCAGGTGTGGTGACACAAACAGTTGTGATATTTTGTGGTATTAATGATGATTTAACAGCATAATTCCTTGCTATGAGCAGAGGGAAAATGGGACAAAACCATTGACCAAAAATTCTGGACAAGTAGCCCATTGACAAACCGACACCACACACATCTATATACTCCTAAATCTATCAAATTCAAAATGCATCTCTCTCATTCTCCAGCACTAAAACACTCCTTATTTCCCTGAACCCCTCTCAACCCCACCAGGGAAAAGAGGAGAGACAGATATCGCCCTAATCCTATCCCGACCAGTGTAAGCACAAAATTAATGTCAGCTAATCCACAAAGAATAAATCCTTCTCCTTGTGTTGGATGGAGGATCTGCTTTGAAGCACATACCCAGATCCCCCTCCTTCAGCATCTTAATTCTCATTAAGTGTGCTAATGCTATATCAGAGCCTAAATGTTGCCACAGCGACCGTATCCAGCAATCAAGCAATCCAGCATCATTCTAGACCTGGACCATGCAGCACTTGCCTCCAGCTAATGTGGTTTTGTGGCAAGATTTTATATCTGACAACCTCCCCCCATCCAGACCTTATACACACAACACCCTTGAGCTTGAATAGAGCCTGGGTAAAGGGGAAGTGGCTTGCACATAATGTGGCTGTGCATTTGAATGCGGGTCCACCACTGGCTGGGTTGAAAGCTCATTGGAGGGTCACAATTATCTGTTACATAGACACATTTAGATACATTTGTGGTCCAAAACCTAGTGAGCTGCCCATTTAAGGGATCATAAATATGCTCATTAGAAAGTAACATTAATTTGTCCTTAAAGTTCCCTCAATGGGAAACATTCTAAGATAAAATCATTCATAAAGGCAGTCCCAGAATGAACTGCATTGCAGCAAGCTCAGGAAAAAAAAAGAAAAAAGACTGATTGTAATTATCAATATCAAATATATCAATATTTTATACAGCAAGATTGAATTAAATTGGGGAATTAAAAGGTGGCACTAAATATTTATATTAATGTTACAAAAGATTTTTTTGAACTTTCTGAACTTGAACTTTTTGTCCATTATACTCCCCTCCAAAAAACAGAAATATTATATTATATTACACAAAAATATTAAGCAGCACAACTTAGCATATTAGAATGATTTCTGAAGGATCATGTGACACTGAAGACTGCTGAAAGTTCAGCTTTGCCATCATAGGAATGAATTACATTTTAAAAAAAATAATATATATATATATATATATATATATATATGCCAATATTACTGTTTTACTGTATTTTTGATCAAATATATGCAGCCTTGTTGAGCATAATAGACTTCAAATGTTAATGGACCTATATATCAAACCTATATGAAAATTATCAATAAAACACTTTAGTGTTGAAATGTACTATTTTACCCAATATTTTTGTACACTGTGTATTTATATGCTTATAAAAGCACTGAGCTTTTAGCCTATCAACATCCTAACATTAAACTCTGTTGGATCAAATTCTTTTGATGGAGTCAAGTCTTTTGTGTGCTGCATGTGAGGACTTACAAATGAGGTCCCATGATGCCTTAGAAGTCAACTGTCTATGTAGGGAATAGACAACAAGCTACATTCCCTATGTAGTGAACAGACAACCAACCAGCTGACTAGGTTTTGGAATAAATGCTGCATTTTTTATTTATTTTATTTTTTTTGCATATCTGCAGATACGTTGACATACAATCAGTGGTCATGTGTACATGTGTGGTGCATGAACTTACGATCTTCTCTGGTCTGTATGTAGAGTACGTTGCTGCGGACGCCATCTCCTGCCTGTGTGTAGGCCAGAACCTGAATGCTGTAGTTTGTGAACTTTTCCAAGCCCTTTAGCTCCACCTGCTCACGAGTGGTAGTGATGTTCTGCATCTCTCCCCATTCTGAGAGACGTGAAAAAAAATGTAATGACTCTCCTTTTTTGTTGCATGTTCATTTACTTACTAAAAACAGCACACAATTTGAACACTTCACATGAGGGAACACGGGGAGAACCATGTTTACACATTCCACTTACAAAAAAGTACCATGGTATTATTCAGAGGGAGACTAAAATAGTCTGTTTTTCTGGACAAAGGGTTGCTTGTCACTGCTATAGCTATATTTAGCAGACAATGGTATTTATGTCCAAATGCAAAATAAACAAAAAGTAAAAAGTTTTCCCATGGCTCTTTGGAGATGTTAAAATACCATTTATTTTTGGACATACACCATGGTAACAGCATGCTTTTTTTGAGGAACCTTGATTCCTACTAAATACAATTTAGTTCCAAGGTACATATCAAAATATTATATAGCAGTTTCACCATCTGATATGGTTACTGTGCCAAGATGCTGTCACAGTACTTTTTTGTAAGTGACATGGCCATATAAACACAAAAAGACCCATAGACTTGACTTTTTCTCTCAGTTCTGTTTGGTATAAATAATATACCCTTACCTTGTGATTACTTTCACATTATTCACATTATTCAGCCCATTTCTGTACCATTTTGGTTCAAGTATGCTACCATTCAAAAGTTGTCCGTTTTTTAAGAATTTTTTATTCAGTAAACTTCTATTTGTTAAAGACACATTAAATTGATCAAAAGTCACATTAAAACATTTCATTTTGTCATAATTTACTCACCCTCACATTGATCCAAACCTGTATGAGTTCTTACCCTCTGTTGAACACAAAAGAAGATATTTTGAAGAATGTTGGTAACCAAACAGTTGTCAGTAGCTATTGACTTCAATAGTATAGGAAAAAAATATGGAAGTCAATGGCTACTAGCAGTGGTCTTCGAAATGTCGTCTTTTGCATTCAGCAGAAGAAAGCAATTGATACAGGTTTGGAACAACACAAGGGTGAGTAAATATTGACAGAATTTTAGTTTTTTGAAACTATCCCTTTAAGCATGACTGTTTTCAATATTGATGATAAGAAATGTTTCTTGAGCACCAGATCAGCAGATTGATTGAATGATTTCTGAAGGATCATGTGACACTGAAGACTCGTTTGCCGATTTCTTACTCCCTTTATATATAAAAGACAACAACACACACACACACACACACACACACACAAACCTGTCCACCCACAAATATACACCCTCTGTGGGTTGGACTGGCCAGGATACAGATACACGAGTGGGCAGTAGGGGGCGCTCTACGGGGACTGCGGCTAGTGAGGGAGTAACAGTAATAGCGTATAATTACTCTGATTGAGTCTAAGTGTCTGGCCCCCACAGCACCCACCTCCATCGGGGTAGAGGGACCAGAACACCACACGGTAGCCCTTCAAAACCCCATTCAGGGTCATCCGCGGGGGCTCGGACCATGTGATCACTGCCTCGTCTGATGTCACCGTAATGGCCCGTACATTCTGGGGCGGCTGGCTGGGAACTGCGAGAGAAAAATGAGAGACGGTCACATAAAAGCAAAGGAAGCGGCAGGAAAATAATTCAGGCACCAATGGAAACAAGATACAATAGGTGAAGTGGAAACCAAAAATTGCAGTGAAAGAGCACAATTACAGTGATATAGTAAAATGACAGTAATATACTGCAATTGGAGCACTTGGTATGGCCCAAGAGCATCAACAACCTTGTAACTACACTCGAAATGGACGGAACAATCACGTCCCGAAGCTGAAGAGAAGTGAAACGTTTCTGTTATCTCGATCTTGAGCTGTTTCACCTACTAAATGCATTTGATTTTTTCCGGATACACCACAAATGTGGCGGTGGTGATGTGCCAAATTGCGTCTCTGAATAAATAATGGCACTATTGAGGGGACACAGTGCCTGTCTGTGTGACTTGCTGGGAGGGAAAAAAGCATGTGCGGACGACAGGATGAAAGGAGGGATAGAGGAGGGATAAAGCTGGCTTGGCTCTATGAGGGAGCAGCTGCAGCTGGCGCAGGAAGAGAAGGAGCAAGTAAAGGAGATGGTGTGAGGAGGGAGGGAGAGCAGAGGAGAAATGATGGTATTTGTTTGAAGAGGCCTTAGGGTCCGACTCTGTCTGGCCCTGGTGGACCACACTAAAACTGCCATTTAGAGTAGAACGGCTTGACAGAGCGCTCAGGAGCACAACTTGCAATAACTCTTCAACCCTGCCCGCAAAACCCAGGCTCTCACTTGCTGTCTGGATCTGATGTATAGAACAGGTATATTGGTATCTTACGGGTATATTGGCATATTGCTTTGCCCCAGGCCAAAATTACATATTCACCTTTGTGTCTTTTCAAACAAGTATGACTTTCTTTCTTCCATAAAAGGTTTATTTATTTATTTATTTATTGTTAAAGAATATCCTGGCTGCTTTTGTCAATATAATGAAAGTGAATGTGAGTTGCCTGTATAATTTGTGCACCATATATCTTCTGTCTAACAATAGGCTTACTGTACAGTGTGCAACAAACAGACCAAATTCAAGTCAATATGCACTGAAAATCTTGACATCCACCCTAAGTCGTCTTGGCACATTCATGAGAGAAGTAGCCATGTCTGATTCATGAACAAATCATTTGTTTGAGTCAGATCTTTTCAATTAATCATTCCAAAGAGGCCTCTGTGAAGCAAACAAATCTATCCATCTTTGGACCACTTTTCAATGACGATCAGATACATCATACCTATATAAAAAGACCTGGCAGTGATGAAAGCCGCATGTGGTGTTGCTTCACGTCACCTGCATCTTGGACAAAAAGTTGCGCTTGAACACACTGAAAAGACTATAGCTAATAGCCAACTAGTCTGTACATTCTACACCTGCATGAGATGAAATAACTCTCTGTACCAGCATGTGGCAGTAGTCTGTATTCGTCTTTCCAAAATGAAAACTGGAAGAGCTAGGAAGGGTCTTCTGTGTGTGCCCTCTTGACTTTGTTTAATTACATCCATTTTTCTGGTGTCTTCTGAAGTCAATCAGTGTGATCTCTCTTGCCAATGGACTCCACTGCTGATTCAATATGCTCAGTTGGTCCGACTAGAGGCAACATTGGATAACACACCGCAAAAACTAGACTGACATCAACGTGCCGACATTGGTCATTGGTTCGTTTTTACTCTAGGTCTACATTTGATTATTTTTTCCAATTCACATCAACAGTCACCAACCAACAGCAACAGACATGTTTGACTGGTTTCATTGAATCACTGTATTGCCCCTTGTCAGTGCTTGTTTTTGCTGATTGGACATTTTGAATCTTGTTTGTCAGGCCTTGGAACGTCTGAGAAGTGACATACTGTAGTCTGGTGACTATCTGCATTGGTCTGGGTCTGTCTATGCAGTGTGAATTAGTCTTTAAAGAAGATACAAGTGTCAATTGGCTGGACTACCAGCAAGTAGACCTGGTTTTAATCTAGTAGACCATCTTGCTTAAGCTGGATTTTTTTTTTTGGATAGTAGGGTTGGAAGAAAAACTAAAACTTGACAAGAACACCATTGATGGAGGTAAAAACAATGTCACTGGGGAAAAATGATGGAAGAGCTCAACAGTGGCACAAAAAGAACCCAGGAGCTTGCCAAAAATAAGAATGGAGAAGAAAGACAGTGGGACAGAAGTGGGCGGAGGGGTGGAAGGGGAAGTTGGGAGATGGAGGGAGAGATAAATGAAAGGTGTTTTGAGAGCGAGTGAGAGAGGAGTGGGAGCCGAGAGGAGGGGAGTTGAAAGCCGGAGAGAGGGATCTGGAGGAAAGATGAAAAGAGAGAGGGGGAGACAATGCGCTCAGCTGCAGATAATTAGACTGGGAGGAAAAGGCAGTGGATCAGGGAGAGGGGCCTCGGCAGACAGGCTAATTATAATTATTTTTCCTATGCTTGTTGTTATTACTATTATCCTTAACAGCATCAATATCACTGACAGTGACACGCATGTGGATGGGGGCCATGGGCCAGAGTTTCCCTGTACTCACAACTCGTGCACAATCACACAAAAGAAAAATCCCCAGAGCATGACAGATAGACAGATAGATAGACAGATATATGATACAACCCGAATTCTGGAAATGTTGGGACGTTTTTTAAATTTGAATAAAATGAAAACTAAAAGAATTTTAAATCACATGAGCCAATATTTTATTCACAATAGAACATAGATAACATAACAAGTGTTTAAACTGATAAATTCAACAATTTTATGCACAAAATGAGCTCATTTCAAATTTGATGCCTCCTACAGGTCTCAAAATAGTTGGGACGGGGGCATGTTTAGCATGGTGTAGCACAGGGGTAGGCAACGTCGGTCCTGGAGTGCCGATGTCCATCCAGAGTTTAGCTCCAACCCTGAAAAAAACCTCACCTGCCTGTAGCCCTAGTAATTCTGAAGACCTTGATTAGCTTGTTCAGGTATGTTTGATTAGGGATGTTGAAACTTTACAGGACAGCAGCACTCCAGGACCAACGTTGCCTACACCTGGTGTAGCATCTCCTCTTCTTTTCAAAACAGTTTGAAGACATCTGGGCATCGAGGTTATGAGTTTCTGGAGTTTTTGGTGTTGGAATTTGGTCCCATTCTTGCCTGATATAGGTTTCCAGCTGCTGAAGAGTTCGTGGTCATCTTTGACATATTTTTCATTTAATGATGCACCAAATGTTCTCTATAGGTGAAAGATCTGGGCTGCAGGCAGGCCATTTCAGCACCCGGACTCTTCTACTACGAAGCCATGCTGTTGTAATAGCTGCAGTATGTGGTTTTGCATTGTCCTGCTGAAATACACGTCATCTGGAGGGGAGCATATGTTGCTCTAAAACCTTTATATACCTTTCAGCATTCATAGTGCCTTCCAAAACACGCAAGCTGCCCATACCGTATGCACTTATGCACCCCCATACCATCAGAGATGCTGGCTTTTGAACTGAATGCTGATAACATGCAGGAAGGTCTCCCTCCTCTTTAGCCCGGAGGACACGGCGTCCGTGATTTCCAACAAGAATGTCAAATTTGGACTCGTCTGACCATAGAACACATTTCCACTTTGAAACAGTCCATTTTAAATGTGTCTGTAAATTTGTATATGCTATGTTGTTGCTGCTTTCTTGGCCAGGCCACTCTTGCAAAAGAGATTTTAATCTCAATGAGTTTTTCCCCTTTTTAAAGAAATGAAATGAGCCTTGGCCCACAGGACACGGCAGCACTTCTGGACCATGTTCACGTATGGCTTCCTTTTTGCATGATAGAGCATTAGTTGGCATCTGCAGATGGCACGGTGGATTGTGTTTACAGACAGTGGTTTCTGGAAGTATTCCTGGGCCCATTTAGTAATGTCAATGACAGAATCATGCCGATGAGTGATGCAGTGTCGTCTGAGGGCCCAAAGACCACGGGCATCCAACAAAGGTCTTCGGCCTTGTCCCTTACGCACAGAGATTTCTCCAGTTTCTCTGAAACTTCTGATGATGTTATGCACTGTAGATGATGAGATTTGCAAAGCCTTTGCAATTAGACATTGAGGAACATTGTTTTTAAAGTATTCCACAATCTTTTTATGCACTCTTTCACAGATTGGAGAGCCTCTGCCCATCTTTACTTCTGAGAGACTCTGCCTCTCTAAGACATCCCTTTTATAGCTAATCATGTTACAGACCTGATGTCAATTAACTTAATTAGATGCTAGATGTTCTCCCAGCTGAATCTTTTCAAAATTTCTTGCTTTTTCAGCCTTTTGTTGCCCCCGTGCCAGCTTTTTTTGAGACCTGTAGCAGGCATCAAATTTGAAATGAGCTCATTTAGTGGATAAAAGTGTATAATTTCTCTGTTTAAACATTTGTTATGTTTTCTATGTTCTGTTGTGAATAAAATATTGGCTCATGTGATTTGAAAATCTTTTAATTTTATTTAAATTTAAAAAAAACATCCCAACATTTCCAGAATTTGAGTTGTAGATAGATAGATAGATAGATAGATAGATAGATAGATAGATAGATAAAGTGACCATCATTCATTACCGTCCTCAAGTGTTGTGGCATTGATCTCAGAGCTGGAAGGTCCGGTTCCAGCTCGGTTGAACGCCTGGACCACCACACCGTACTGAGCAAACTTCTTCAAGTTATCCAGGGTGTACACCTCACTATCACCTGTGGCTTTCATCTCCACTATACTGTACTGTCCATTACTGCCCGGTCCATTCTCCCTATAACCAATCTGATAGCCACGGATCACTCCATTCTGGAGCTCTTTCTTAGGTGCCTAAGTGGAGTGAAAAGAAAATTACATATAGTAAGAAGTGAATCTAAAACTCTAAAGCCTAGGTCTTCATCCCTGCTCCTGGGGACCCACTGTCCTGCAATTTTTTTTGCAGCCTGCTTTAGCAAACCTGGCCTCTGATTTTTCAAGTGATCCTGAAGACCTCAATTAGCTGGTTCTGGCTGTTTGATTAGGGTCGTAGCTAAACTCTGCAGGACAGTAGGTCCCCAGGAGCAGGGTTAAAGACCTTGGGTCTAAACTCCAAAAAATGGCAAGTTTAGGAGTCACAGACATACCTTCCAGGTGACACGGATACTCTGAGAGGTCATTGGCTGTAAAATCACTTCCATGGGTGGCCCATCAGGAGCTGTAAAAAGAGAATCACATCATATCACAAGAATATTAAAGGAATAAAAAATGTTGTCACCTCGAAGTCATTCCAAACCTGCATGACTTTCTTTTTTCCGTGAAACACAATAGGAAAAATTTTGAATGATATCCTTTTAGTTGCAATGACAGGGGACTAGTACTTTTAAGCTTCGGAAAGGGTACAAAAGCACCATAAAAGTATAATAAAAGTGTCCAATATGATTTAGGTGCTATATTCCAATTATTTAAAGTCCTATGATAGCTTAGTGTGAGAAACAGGCTGAAATTTAATAATAATCTTCCCTTCCGGTGAGCTTTCAACCACTGTGATGGAAACATTGAGTCAGTGAGAACTCGAGAACAGATCAGTACATTCCTGTGGAAAGGAGTGGCCAGGAAATTCTTCAAAAAATAATCTTTTGTGTTCAACAGAATGAAGAAAGGTACAGGTTTTGAACTGCATGAGAGTGAGTAGATGATTCCAGATCAGGGTCGGGAGACGTACGGGCTTCCTCTGTGCTGATGGTCAGCTCTTTGCTGGCTTGACTGCGTCCAATCTTGTTGTAGGAGTACATGCGAATGCTGTACACGGACGCTGGGTGGAGCTCCACTATGTTGGCCTGGTTGTTGGTGGGCGAGATCTTACGGGTGGCATGTTTCAGCTCCCACGGGTCTACGACAAGGACAAAATAACACGGATAGATTACTACATCACACCTCCTTCCAGGCTGTTCTGGAACATTATGTTTGTTAGCACGCAAAGAGGACTGTTTACAGGTCAAATCATACGGATTCGAAAAACCAGCGATGCACTGAAAACTAGGACGATCGCAGGTGTACAAACAGCAAAATAAGGCAATACACCCGAGTCGCAACACCGCAGAAATCTGTTCACATCCCATTCATCTTCTTGCAGTGTGAGCTTATTCGCTACATATTCTTCTGACATACAAATACATATTTAATGCACGCTCACAATGTAATTCATCCAAGCTTGAAATGGAAACAAAGCAATGCCGCACCGGATTTGTTCTTGTACTCAATGTCGTAGCTGGTGATGATGCTGTTGCCGTCGAACCGCTGCGTCCACCTCAGGTTCATACTGCGATCTTTGACCTCTCGAACCTCCAGCTCTGGGGGGTCAGGGGGTTCTGCCAACAAAGCAAGTGGAAATAGACTTCAAACAGATGGAGGAAATTGAGACAGAGAGAGAGGCTGAAGAGTAAGAGGTGGCTTGGGGCCAGGAGGTAAATTATTGATTTTGTGTCTCTAGATAAAGAGCATCATGTAAGATGTGAGCATGTTGTTCATGGCTGATTGTCTTGCCTTGCACCGTCAGCTGGATGAGCCCTCGGCCCTCGCCGTATGAGTTGATGGCATGGCAGGAGAAAAAGACGGAATCCCCTCGCTCCGCTGGCTTCAGCTGCAGAAAGAAAGTGTTCAAGAGAAGAACTTGTTTTTCTCTTTTCCTCATTTTGAGGCCCACTTCATGAATTGTTTTACAATGTACATCTGTCACTTGGACAAAGGTACATAGTTTGGCAGTAAGGTAGGAATGCTGGATGATTGGCTGTTTGTATTCACTAATATGTTGCCATTGGAGTAATTATGTAAATGAGTTCATCCCTGTGAACTTTTGTTTAGAAATCTTTACCTAGTGTTATTCTATTATTTAAAGCTGAAGACACATTAAGCTGGAATAAGAGAAGTATTTTTTCAAGGCTAAAATACTTCTCTTATTCCAGCGTAATGTGTCTAAATGATGATGATGATGATGATGATGATAATAATAATAATAATAATAATAATAAATACAACTTGTTGTATATAAAAAGTGCTTTGCAGGTTAAAATATATTATAATTTACTGAAAATAATTAAACAAACAAACAAATCAATATATAAAGGATGTCAAAATATAAAATAATGTATAGATAATAAAAATAATAATAATAATAATAAAGACCAGGTTATAAAACCAAAACAAACAAACAAATAAACAAATAAATACAGCTAAATTGGGTTCACTAAATAAATAAATAAATGTTCAAAGTCAGAATATAAAATAGTTTGAGTAAAAAAACAAACACGTAAACAAACAAACAAAAAAACAAACAAACAACCAGTTAAATAAATGCTCAATGCATTTATCAGGTCAGAATATAAACATTTCAGAGTGAGTAAACAGACAAATAAACAAATAAATGCTGCTAAATGGGATTCAATGAATGAATGAATGGATAGATAGATAGATAGATAGATAGATAGATAGATAGATAGATAGATAGATAGATAGATAGATAGATAGACAGACATAAATAAATAAATGAATGAATGAATGAATGAATGAATGTTCTTCTCTGGTCAGAATATAAAATAATTTTAGAGTGAGTAAACAAACAAACAAACCACAAGACCAAAAATAAAAGTTGAAATAAAAATAAAAAAAGGTGAAAGATTATACTAGGAAACCTGTTTGGAAACATTTAGGTAAGCATCTGCCTTATTCAACATTTATTGAACTCCTTCACTTACAACATACTGTATGTGTGTGTGCACATGTATCTCACCTTCAGTGTGGAGATAACTTCATCGCTTTTCTCATTGGAATTGGTAGTGATGGAGTACCGAGGGTTGCGGTCAGGGTCAATAACGGTGTCACCTCGTTCCCAGCGGATGATGATGGGGTACTCTCCCCGGGCAGTACAGTTTAACTCCTTGTTCTGCCCCTTTATGGCCATGGTAGTGTTTGGGTGGGATGTGATCATAGCTGGAACTGCACAAAAAGAAGGTATAGCAGGAAAGGAGGTAAATATGTGTGAAGGAAAAAATGAATTTAAAAAGAGGCAGAGGTCAGTGTGACTTTAACCCGACACCTGGCGTTCTTGTGACATGGGGCAGTGAGTGTTAGCATGTCTCTCTTCAACTCCTCAATCACTTTTTCACACTCTCTCGCTTGCTCATTCCCCCCGAGTAACTCTTCTCTAGCACTGACACACACACACACACACACACACACACACACACACACACACACACACACACACACAATATCGATCTGAAGAGGGTTCCGCTGTTTTGTTTTCATCACTTATTCATTCCCTCCCTTCCACGAGTGAAACGGATAGAATTGAGGGAGGCAGAACAGAGGAACGATTCAATCAATAACACCAACACTGAATCAGAGAGCGCGAGAGAGAGCGAAAAGGAGACAGATCCACTGTTAAAAAAAAAAAAATAGGATGCCGTAAACACAGAGCCGCATGATATCCACAGGCTTTGCATGAAAATTTAAAACCATGTTCTAATATCTTTTGTTGAATAACCACATAACTTAAGTACATAGGTAGCAATCCTACCTATTACTGTCCTGAGGTTACAAACACAAGAGCATTTCTTTTCTTTTTTAGTAAAGAACACTACATTACTTTTGAGGGGGGAAATATATATATATATATATATATATATATAGATATAGATATAGATATAGATAGATATAGATATATAGATATATATGTTTTAATACTACAATTGATTGCTTCTGTTGTCCTCATTTGTAAGTCGCTTTGGATAAAAGCATCTGCTAAATGACTAAATGTAAATGTAAATGTAAATATATATATATATATATATATATATATATATATTTATGTTTACATTTCGCCTCAAACTAATGAACATTATTCAATCATTATTATCATTAATAATGATCAAAGTCTATTTTAACCCAAGTTTGTAGCATAGATTTTTGCATAAATTGTCAGCAGCCTAATGCCGTAAAATCTCATTCTCAGTAAATGGAATGGTAGTAGTTATCGTACTAAGTGATTTATATGGGTCATTCTTATTTAAGGTTTCATGTCCATTGATGATAATTATATATTTTTTCTAACAGTTTCTTAAGAAATAACTTATTTTGACGTGTCAAGTACGCATAAGCATATATTGGTAGTATTTATTTTTATTTTAATAAAATAATATAGTCTGGATACTATCATTTTAATTACAGTAATAAGGATATTTTAAGCATTACAGAACATTAATTAGAATGAGATTAATTTGCATTACATTAATGAGAAATTGAGGTGAAAATATTAAATAAAACAACATAACAAATACAGTAAAATAAAATATGTTCTCTTTTTTCAAATACATCTCTTAGCACATTTCTTAAGCTTTAACTGGGTAGAATATTCTGGGTGTTAATGAATACACCGGTGGATGAGGTTTGTTTAAATGTGGTCAGGACTGTAACTCAGGCCTAGGGAAGTGTTGCGTGTAAGGGAGTTTTCTGCACTCTACATTATGTGAAGGATCAATAATATGGATTTGGACAGAACAGATCGTATGTCCGATTTAACGATCAGTCATGAGATGGCCTTACGGATTCGTTGTAATGTTCTATTAATCTAAATGAGTTGAGCACACTTGAATCTGTTGTTTTGGTATTCTTACTGAGAGCTGCTCTCTCTCTCTCTCTCTCTCTCACACACACACACACACACACACACACACACATACACACATGCAAGCAGTAACTCCTGACAATTCTAGCTACTATATAAAAAAGTCAAAGGCTTCTTGTATTTCTTGCCTCAGTGTGACTGATATATCATAAGCTGGGTCATTAGTTTGAGTGACAAAGTGTGACAGGTGCAGGTGTGTGTGTGCGCCTGTGTGTGTGGAGGTGGTGTGTTGTGTGTCCACTCAAGCGTCTCGAACCCTTCCCGCAGGCATCAGTCTGAGACGTGAAAGCCCATCTGAGGGCCGTTCTTAAACAAAGACCTCAAGCACACACCATCACAAACCATCCCAAAGGCTGCAGGTCAAATCGCATCCAAGAAATCCTCAAATCTACTGTGACTGGAATTCAAAAATATGGCTTTATTTGTATGTCATGGTTTAATGAGAGATTTAACTATTATGAAATTTCTGCTATTCAACAGCAATGCCCTGAAACCTGTCTACCTAGAGAACATGTCTAGGCATAAATTAGGCAGCCTTCTAAGGAACCTTGTTTAGGTCAAAAGCAGTACTGTATGCATCCTTCACAAGTGAGAAAATCTCAGAATTTTTATCCAAGATTTTGAATGGAATCAAGGGACATTCAAATTTCGTAATATATAAACTCTGAAAACTATTGCTCATTCGAAATATTTAAACAATTTTAAAATCTTGAATTTCATCCAGTATTTTTTTTTTTACACTTTAGAAAGTATTGAGACTTGAGCTTAATAAAATATTAATGTCAAAATCTATATATTTTTAATGTAAAAGTCAGTACGGTAATTTGTAACTTGTAAATGTTCAAGGCTCTTGGGATCAGTCGTTTCAAGTTATTTTAGTCTGTTTTTGTAAAGTCTGTTAAATGACTAGTTCACTTCAATTTACCCAAATGTCATCCAAGATGTTCATGTCTTTCATTCTTCAGTCGAAAAGAAATTAATTTTTTTTTTTAGGAAAACATTCCAGGATTTTTCTCCATATAATGAACCTTAACAGGGACCAATGGATTGAAGGTCTAAATTCCAGTGCAGCTTTAAATGGCGCTACATGATCCCAGCCGAGGAATAAGGGTCTTATCTAGCGAAATGATCGGCCATTTTCTAAAGAAATAAAAATGTATATAATTTTTAACCACAAATGCTCATCTTGCACTAGCTCTGTGATGCGTGACTTTACTCATTACATATTACATTCCAAATTCTGGAATGTTTTTCTCAAAAACCTTAATTTCAACTGAAGAAAGAAAGACATGAACATCCTGGATGACATGGGGGTGAGTAAATTATCAGAAAATTTTCATTTTGAAAGTGAACTAATCCTTTAAACTGCTTGATGTTGCAAACTGGTGTTTGTTGTCATGCGATATTAATTTATTATCATAATCATAAACACAAAAGCGCAAAATTGTTTTACCATTTACTGCACTTTCTTTTTACTTTCTTATACTTTCTTCCTTTAAATCATACTATTGTTTTTGGTACTTAATTTTGTCTTTTGTTCATATGTCCACAGGTACTTTTTTTTTTTTTTTGGTTTGAATCAATGTAGTAATGTTGTGATTCATTCCTGAACTGGTTGGTTTACTTCGGTTCATGGCTTAGAATTCTTTATAGAAGAACTTCTTTGGAGGAAATGAATGGGAAAATTAACTTTTGAACCAAAATAAATGTGGGCAATCACTGTTGCACCCTGTTGTAATTTGCACTGTTTGTAACTTGAATTTGGCATGTCATGTGTCTCACGTGAGGGGTGCCTTTTGCATACACAACCATTAACAGAGTTTCTGCCAATAAAGAGTGTTTTAAAACCATAACTTGTGAAGATCCATGATGGTTAAGATGCATCTTTAGGAAACGATGCTTACGTAGACATTGAGGCAGCTCACAATGGGTTGGAACAGAGCTGATGTCATTACTGTATGTGTATACAAACATAATGATTCTTTAGATTATTAAAATGTTCTTTAAGAATAAATGGTTCTTTTAAGAGCGGTTCACTGAAAGCCTCTTTGTGGATCCAGAAATGGTTCTTCTATCGCATCACTGTGAAAACCCCTTTTTGGAACCTTTGTTTTTAAGAGTGTAGATGTACATGAGAGCCTTACATACTTTTAACAGTGAGCATCATGCTCTTGCTGATGTCGGAGCCTACTCCATTGCTGGCCTGACACAAGTAGTATCCCCGGTCTTCCTCTAAAACATGGCGGATCAGCAGAGATCCGTTGGACAGGATCTGGATGCGACCCGTCAGTGGAACTGGATGGTACTGCTGGGGGTTCCCTATACCTTCCGAATCAAGATGAAGACAGTTTTGGTTGTGGCTCATCAAAATTTGAAATTGATGATTCAGAAATGCAGTGACAAAAGATATTACCTTTGGCATGCTTCCAGACAACTTTGGGAGGAGGGTACCCTTCCACAGAGCAGTTCAGAACTTCTGACTTGCCGTAGATCCCATCTTGGTTATTGGGTTGAACCCGAAAACCTGGGGGAACTACAACAAAGAACATACACAGTTTCAGAAGAGGAGATACCAATAAAGTGATTTGCCAAGTAGGACATTTTGTTGGTCCCAACCCTGTCCCTAATCTTAACCCCAACCCTAAACTAAGTAAATAGGGACTTTTGCACCATGTAGTTCTAGGAACTAGCCAGCATTGTGGTTCCTAGAGAACCAATTTCCCCCTCGGGCCGTTTTCCTGGTTGCATTCACACCAGCAGCTGGAACTCTGAAGCGGCCAACAGCGATGTTTTATTTGAAGCATTTACAAACATCAACAACTGGTCAATGGAGGAGTCCATGATCAGAGCTGTTTTTGTTGTGTGTCGTGGGTTTCGTGATAACAGCGATGGAATGTAAACACACTACACGATTAAAAGAGCATGAAAATCTGACTAAATTTCCTATGACGACTTGTAGTGTTACATATCATTGAGGCTGAGAAAAGAACACAACACTGCAGACAACAGGTAACTAAATGCTGTTATCGCTTTTTTCATGTTCGTGGAGTAGATATTTTTACATGGCTTTTTAAAAATGCTGGGTAGCTGATGTTTCGTATGCTTTTGGCCAATCTGTGTACACTTATGTCATTGATAGTTCCTATAGAACTCTTTTAGACCCTATTCTGAAGTAGGAGCTTATTTTGTTCCCCCAAACGGGGTTCCTAAAACTACATACATTACTAGTTCCTGCAGTGCCAATAGTTCTAGGAACTATGAAAAAGTTCTTCAGGTGCGATCTGGTCCAGAAATGGTTCTAATTAGTGAAACCATGCTGAGAATCCCATACTCCATTGCCATATAACCCTCACTCTCTTGCTCACCTGTTACTATGAGTTGTCTCTCTGAACTGACAGTTGCTGCATCATTGCTGGCAATACAGGTGTAGTTTCCATTGTGCTCCAATGAAACTTTGGAGATCTGAAGGGAGCTCATGAACTCCTTGGTTTCGATGGTGACTCCTGATGTTCCTGACACAATCTCCTGCCCGTCCTTCCTCCAGGTGATCCGGATTGGCATGTCTCCGGAGGACACCACGCAAGCTATGTACATCAGCTTACCGATGGAGGTGGGAGGGAAGTCAAAGGGCTGGATGAGGGGAGGAACTGATGGAGGAAAAGAGCAAGAGATCTTCAGTATCAAACGCTTCATCATCTCCAATGTTGTACTGACCCCCGTCACCCTCCAAAAATGCACACGCGCATACACGCTCACACATACCACCCCTCCAGCCCATAATAGCTGCTCTAATTAGAGCCCAATTGGCATGGGGAATAATGGCATTGCCATGGAAACAGAGGTGGGGGGCTCCTTCGGAGACATCTGGGGGATTTAATCTGGGGCTCGTTAAAATTCAGCTAATTAAATCAGAGACATGACAAGACAAGCAGCACACTATACTGACTTCACACTGGAGTCAGTGTTCTGTTGTACCGGTACACACATACACACACGCATTCATGCAAACGCACACACTAGACCTCGCTGTCTTTGTACCAGGAGCTGTAGCCCCTTGTATGGACACACATGGTGAAGTGAAGATTCAAAACCCAACATCAGAGCAACCTCCCTTTCATTTACATTTAACATACTGAAAATAACACCCCCACACACATACACATGCTAAGTACACTGGGTAACTGATGAATGGTTGTAATGCTGCAGAAGGCCTGTAATCCTGTTAATCAGAGGCTATTAGTGGTGTGCTTTCTCTCAGGGTCTTTGTGCCAGCGGAGGGGAAAGACCATCCTCAACCTTCACCACCCGCCTACAGCTTAAATATACACTTGTTTGAAGGCAACACACACTTCATTTACCAAAACACACCCACTCTGCCACAATAAACTACTACGCTTTTCTTTTCGGAAGAAATTTTAAAAATTAAGTACTGTACA
This sequence comes from Tor tambroides, assembly GCA_021397915.2. NCBI lineage: Eukaryota > Metazoa > Chordata > Actinopteri > Cypriniformes > Cyprinidae > Tor > Tor tambroides. The sequence continues at coordinate 4,242 of JAFVLL020040053.1, read as the reverse complement.
GTGGGCATCTTTTTTTTTTTTTAATTATTATTAAAGCAGCATGTTTTCAAGAAATGCCAAACCTCAAATGGAGGGTTGTTTTGTTTTTGGAAATCCTCCATAAAATCAAGATACCCTGCTGACTAGGCTCAAGACCAAAAATCCTCTCAGGGTGGCCTCTTCACACCAAATCCAATGTTACTAAATGACATTAAAAAATAAAGTATTTGCAATTTTCACACTAAAACAATTAGCTTCAAGCCTATTGTTGAATTTTCTCATTTGATGTGGATGCCTTAAGTAACTGTTTGGCACATGAACAATTAAAAAAAGGACCTAAGTTACCAAGGTTATTATAGTTATCGAAAACTGAAAGTTCTTTTTATTTTTAATAATTATTATTATTATTATTTTTTTAAATTTGGTTTCACTTGATGTACTAAAATGTGAGATAAAAAAAAAATCTAAAAAAAAAAAAACAACAACTATGTAGACATTTAACAAAAGCTGCTGTGTTTAGGACAAAAACATGGCAAAATTATTAAAAATTCAACTCAAATGAAAATGAGAACAGAAAATATATAATAAATATTATATGAATAAAAATATAATGCTCAATCTCAATACAATAACACTGTACCTTACAAAATGGAAATAAATAAAACAAAAATGGATATAGTTGAATGAATATTTCAGACTTAGCATGAAAGGCATTGTTTAATTGCTTTAGATCTGGTTCAAACTAAATCCTATGGAAGCCCGTTTCCGCCACTGAAAAAAAATAAATAAAAAAGGTTATTACGACTTTTTATCTCACAATTCTGACTTATTTTTCTCATAATTGCATGATACAAACTCGCAATTCTGACTTTTTTCTCAGAATTACGAGTTTATATCTCGCAATTCTTACTTTTTTTCTCAGAATTGTGAGATATAAACTCGCAATTCTGAGAACATATCAGTCTTTTTTTTCAAAACTGGACTTTAACTCGCAATTGCAAGTTTATATCACGCAATTCTGACTTTATAACTCACAATTGCGAGTTTACATCTCACAGTTCTGTGAAAAAAAGTCAGAATTGTGAGATAAAAAGTCGCAATTACCTTCAAGCCCGCAATTAAACGAGCTTCCATAAAATTCTCTGTGACTAAACAATGCATAAATATATCCAGTATGCAAACACAATATTTCACACAAAGACTGCACCCATGTCTGATGAAAACTAAATTCATGAGAAAATGTTCACAAAAATTTCACAATAAATCCAGTGTGACTAACTTATATCAGTGCATCACATTTTTGTAAAAACTATTTACAAGACTGGTGTGAATTGTATGTATTCTCTGGAAAAAAATAAAATAAAAATACCTTTTTTATTTATTTATTTTATTGAAATACCCTAACTGACATACCAACCAACCAATAAATAAGTAAATAACATATATTTGATGATTATATTTCTAACTTGGTATAAAGGATTTCATGCTAAATCCAAAATGATCAACACTTATTTTAGGTATTTTAAATATCACATTTTTTTTCTGCTTAGAAACCTGTGTATAAATAGCCCCAAATCAAATGTAGAGGGCCTTTTTTTATTTATTTTTTGGTTCATCTTGTGACTTGTGCCTGCTTGTGGCTTTTTCAAGGGGCCATAAACATCCTCAAAATCATTAGCAGTAATAACTAACCTTTGACTGTGACATAGACAGTCTGGCTAATGGAGAGCTGGGGTTGGATGAGCACGCTGCACAGATACGCCCCCTCATCCGCACCCTTCTGCACATCGCTCAACTTCAGAGTGCCGTTCTCATACACCACCTGACGATGGTTGTCTGGCAACGGCGTTGTCCCGTCTTTAAACCACTTGATGGAGTAATAGGGGTAGCCAATCACACGACAGTTAATGAAAGTGTTGCGACCGGCCACAGCTGTGATATTCCGCATAGCCCGGATACTGGGAGGACCTGCAAGAGAGAGAAAAGAAAGAGAAAGAAAGAGAAAGGGAGAGAAGGGGGAAAACGGAGGAAGACAAAACAAAGAGGGAGAATGTGCCAGGTAGAAAAGTGTAAAAGAGTGAATGAGAGGGAGATGGGAGACCAGGTTTTGCATGGGTATTTGGGGTAAAGAAGGGATACATGTGGGCAGAAGAAAGGAGAAGAGCGAGTGGTGGATGGGAAGGAGGGGGTTAGAATGCTCTTGGTCTTCACAGCAGAGAATCTGGTGTAATAGGTGTGTGCATCTACTGTTTCAATGTGTCTTGTAACGTATCCTTCATCATAGCTTGGCACATAGACACATATTGTAGAGTCGAACAATGCCTTTATATAATTTCAGCAATGAATGATGTGTGTTTCTGTACTGTTATCTTAATATGCCAGGTTAATGCATTTAATAGTAATGCAATGTGTGGTGTAATCTTAACATTAAAATACTAACCTAATGTGTTTGTGTAGGCAGAGTAAAAATACAACATCACATTTCATAGCAATGTCCCAAAACACACATTTAAAGGATTGAGGACTGCGAGAGCAGAGGCCTTAGAATTACTTTAGCGAACCTGTGCCATGCTAAATCAAAGAATTATGGTTGAATAGCTAACAGCTGAACTAACTACTGAATAGCTATTTTAACAATAAAGGCTATAATGTTGTGCTGCTTATGTAAAGTGTAAGGTGGCGTTCACACTGACAGTGAATTAATCGTTAGAGCTCGTCAACTCGCTGTACTGCCCTACTGAAACAAAATCAATAAATAAATAAATAAAACTTGTCAGGTCAGGCTGGTCTATTTTGTTGGCTTTGGGGCACTTTTTAGCATTTACGTTCAGCTAAAACAGGCAAACACCAGGTTAGCTAGGCTAGGAGATTAGCTAAGCCATCTTCAACCAACTTAAGCTGGCAAAACATCTTATGCAGAAAATCTAGTTCATGCATTCATGACCTCTAGACTGGACTATTGTAATGCACTACCAAGTGGTTGTCCTGCATCTTCAATAAATAAGCTACAGTTAATCCAAAATGCAGCTGCTAGAGTTATTACCAGGTCAAGAAAATATGATTATACCACTCCAATTTTACAGTTTCTACACTGGCTACCTAATAAGTTCTGTATTGATTACAAATAATTGCTACTTACTTATAAGGCCCCAAATGTTTAGCTCTAGTGTACTTCTAGAACTAGTCTTATATCATGCTACAATCCATCCCACTGTTTAAGGTCGCAAAACTGTACATTTCTGCCATATGGACATTGCTTTGACATAGTCATCTCTCAAAACAAATTAGAGACTTGCATCTCATGTAAAGCTGCTCTGAAATGATATGCACTATATGAAATGCACTATACAAATAAACTTGATTTGAATTAAATTGAACCTTAGGCTTGGTTTGATTGTATTCCTACTAATGTGAGCGCCACTGTCTGGTAGTTGCCGTGGAATTGCATAAAGTTTTCTCAGAATTATCGCAAATTTTGGTCTCTAGTAACCTCACCAACTATGACTGCAACTTGCTCTGTTGCTGCAAATCGCTGTCAGTGCAAATCCCCTTTAATGTGATTAGCATATGCTAACAGCTTCTGGTTCTTTCTAGCTTAACCAGTCATTGCCGCATTTGAAAAGGTTAGTAATGACCGATTCGTTTTTGTTTTGTTTTCTTCGTTTTTGCAAAAAGAGAAGGCTGACTTCTTCAGGACTCTGCTCTCAGATCACACACGAGGATGGAGGGGTGTACGAACAAATGGATGGTGGGACACTGTGAAGATTTGAATGGCCGATGCCTGAAGATGCAGAACAAAAAGGAACAGAAAGAGTCTGAATTGAGACAAGGTGGCTCAGGAGTAAAAAACACGAGGAACCAGAAGAATGAGAAGATGTACTGTAGAAGGGCATTTTGTTTGCCTCAAAATGGAGGGCGGATCGGTTTATAAATCGTCGATGGGGCATATGTAGATTTTATGCACACAAATATAACAGCCCACTCCTCATCCTCGTATCTCTCTCTTTTCTTCTGTTGCTTTCTCTCCCTTTCTCTCAGCTCAGCGTGCGTTGTGCTTTGAAGTCACCGCTCTGACAAGTCAACCCTGATGTATTATTCAAGAAGACTGTCGCACAGTATCCCTCTTCTCTCTTCTTCACAGTTATTCTCTGGCTGTCTTTCTATTTCTCTATTTTTCTTTTGTTCTCAAACATAATATATGAATGTATGAACTTAGATAAGGATCCAGACAGGAACTGAGCACCGCTATTGTGCTGTTCACAG
>JAFVLL020040052.1:0-16835 GCA_021397915.2 Tor tambroides | reverse complement strand
ACTAATCTAGCGTGGGCTGACCACCCATGAGACCAGCACTTCTGACTCTAAACTATCAAGTCTTCCTCTCTGTGAATCTGGTACTGGCTGTGTTGTGAGCAGGGAAAGGTCATAGCATCCTCCTTTCAGACCTCCCCCAAGTACGCTGCTGTAATCTCTGTCCTTGTGCCAAACCTCCCACTGCCCTCCAGTCTGTCCCCACAACACACACACCTCTCATCCTCTGTTAGACCTCTCGTCTGTCCCTTCCCTTCTGTTTCATCTCAATTCTTCCCACCTTTCTATCACATTCAGTTTGCCCTTTATTAATTTCACACTTTAAACTAATCCTAACAGCCCCTCAAATTACAATGGAGTGTGACTGGCCGCATTGGACCAAATCAAGTTGATTATTTATTCCCTGGGCGGTGCTTGAGAAATGACCCTCTAGTGTTTTTTTTTTTTTTCTCTTGTGCTCTTCAATTATTTTTCTGTCTAAAATTGAAGACGAGCTTTATAATCATTTTAACAAGCAAATCCTTTGTATCAAAATCCAGCTAAAACCAGCTTCTGATGGAAGCTGGTTTACAGGTGTTCTAGCAGGTTTTAGCAGGTCCGAACTAGTTAATTAGCAGTATTGCTGGCAAGAAGATGGTTTGTCCATTCACTGACCGTCTGATGCTTATTGCTTGCAGAAATGGAAAGCACCTGCCAAAATCACAAGCTCCAATCAGATTGGCATATGAAGTGGGCAGTTTTGGCCGGAATAAGGTGCAAAGCGGATCAGATGCTGTCAATGGTCAAAAGTCTGTCAATTCAAGAATAAAAGTGGACCAGCTTGTTTCAAAACTGTTCCAGAAGAAATTTTCCAGAAGAATTGTTAGTTATCTTAATATATCAGTTGTTTTGTGATGTTTTATATAATAAAAAACAAACCACTGGCATTCTAACTCATCAAAAGTGAATAGAACGCTGGAAAATTCACTGCAGGCATTCCAAACTGACTCGAAACTCTAACGTTTTCAGGCTTCGACCCGTCATTAGATGTGTAAGTGGCACAAAGTTATTTATATTTAGGTGTGTCTGCGCTCCTGCATTTCTCCGTCGTGCCGGGGCTGTTTTTCTGGGTCAGAGAGAGACAGAGTGAAAGTGAGAGACTCAGGCAGGCGGATCTTACAGGATGCATCTCCTGCACAGAGGGGAAGCGGGCTTATTCAGTTGGCACCTCTTCCTCCTCCTCTTCCTCTCTGGCTAAATATAAATGTGACTGGTTGTCAGCAGGGGCTGTGGCTGTCACTGTTGGTGGAGATGTCGGTCGACCTTGGGGAGTTACCAGTTCAAATAGCTCACTACAGAAACAGTAGGCCATGGGTAGTGCTGGTAATGAGAGAGAGCATGTGTGAGAGAGACAGGACAGAAAAAAAAAACAAGACAATGTGCAGCATAATACAATAGGATTTTTCTTGCTTTCTCCTGTCACTCACAGGCACATAATTGCATTGTGCTTTGAATAATGCAGACAGAAACTTTCAGGTAACATTGCAACTTTAGAAAGGGTTATTATATTCTATTGTTCTAGACTGCATGTGCATTGTCTTTTCCACATTTACGGTTTCTTTATGGATAAGGCTAATTCTGTACTTTCAGAATTCACAATTATTAGTTTCCTAAAGAAGTAATTGTGTTACTTTTTAAAATGTAATTATTACATTTTATACTTTGTTTTTTTATATACTTTTCATATTTTAAGCATTTTATTTTATCATCAATATATTTTCTTGGCTTTTTAGCAAAGAAAATATATTGATAATTTACCCCAATTTACCTTTTCTGATTGGATAAGGCTGAAATTATATACAGAATTCATAGTAAATGGTTTCCTCAGAAAACTGTAGTTATGTTGCTATTTATTATACTTTAATAATTTATTTTTATACTTTTAATTTGTTAAGCTTTTTATTTATTTTATATTCTGTTGGTTTACTTTGTTTTTCCCACATTTACAGCTTCTGAGTCAATGAGACTGCATTTCTATGTTTTCGAAATTTGTAATAAATGGTTTCCTAAGATTTATTAGTTGTGGTACTATTTATTATTTTATTATTTTTTTAATCATTTTAATATGTTAACCATTTTTTTGTTTAGTTTTTTATTCTGTTTAGCTTTTTGTTTAGTGTAGTTTTTAACGACTAGTTCTGTTTAGTAGTTTTTGTATGGTTGTTTTTTGTTTTGTTTTGTATTTTGTTTTGATTAAAACCCTAGCCCAGTAAAACTGAGGCTAAAGACAACTTTCTGTAAAAACCCACAAGAAAACAGCTGTGTCTAATGAAAAGTAGAACTTGACAACATGAGAGACTGCTCCTCACCCCTCATTTTCACCAGTCTTGCAATGCTTCAAGAGGTCCAGTGCTGAGTCCCTGTCTTTCCCCAGATGAGCAGACGGAGTAGACACAGAATACTGAAGCCTCATCTGGGCGTGGAGACTGGCGGCTGTGCTGCAGCCTGGGGTCTTCACTTTGTCACCCATATCAATCATTCCAACTCCTCTGCCGATGCCTCACTGGTCATTGTTTCAACCTTGAGCTTTTTTTTCCCACGTTGTCGTCATTGCTGCTATCAATCATCCACTGCACTTTCTCACTTTTTGACATGTTCAGGAAAACAAAAGAGGAAATTCCTTTTGTTTTTTTGTTTTTTTCTGGCCTGTACCCTCTAGTTATCATTTCATTACATAGTCACTTTAAATAATTTCTGTTTTTGAGCATTTGGCCACTGCTGCTCAAATTGTGCTCCAGTTGAGAGGAAGGTGGTGTACTAAACACACTGTGTTTAAAGCACTTTGTACTTATTGTTCCAAATTTAATGAAATGACTTTCAAGAGCTCGGTGAAGAGAGCTGCGGGTGGCAGAGGTTGGCGGCTGCAAACATCATGGTGCAACTTTTCTTCGTTTTGTTCCCGCCCTCTGCTGTGCCTGGGTTACATCCTGTCCCAGTGAAAAAGACAGATCCCCAAAGGAGACGTAAAGGTCAGGGGAAGATGAACCCAGCAGTGGTGACCCTCTGTCACTCCCTATTTTCCTGAGAAGTGCAGCAGCGGGCAGCATTAGCGGAAACCCTCAGGACAGCACTTCAATGAGGTATTGATCTCAAGCCTTGATGAAAACAAAACTTTTCTTTAGCCTGGAAAATTACAAAGGGGACTTCAGCCTCAAAATGAGGTTTTTTAGATTAAAAAACAGTGAATCAACATGAACTATGACAACCTGCTGACCTTGATATTTTAAGGTATTTTTCATCTCCTACTGGTGCAGTCAGTTTGAGTATCTTCTGTAATCGACCGTTTGTTTGTCTACAGCTGTGAAGCCTTTGACCTGGATTAAATGAGAGCGTCAAACAGTGGCCCAATCGGAAAGCAATGATCGTAATGAAGCTCAATGAAAAACATTTTAAAATGAATGGGGGTGAGGCTGGGCAAAATACTGATGTTTCTCGTGAATAATTAATAAAGAGGTTTATCTGGAATTCAGACGTGAGCGTTTACTTAACGCCTTGCTGAGCAGTTGAGCTTGAGGTACAGGAACTGAATACGCTTTCCAGTTGCTTTGTTTTCTAAGCACTGCAGACTTCAAATCCAGTTGCTGTGCTGTGTCAATCAAATGACTGAGATGAACACAAAAAAGCAACGTTCTGACTTAAAATTATGATTATTTGTATGGGCTTGAAAATGTTGCACCAAATATTTGAGACCGTTAAGCCTTTGCAATATATGTATGGAATGATTATTTTGATTGATTATTATTCTTTGCTTTGTCTGGATCTGTTTAACATCCATATTGAAGGGAACGCCTGCTGTGGCGGCTTGTTTCATAACCTCTCCCTTTCAGTGAATACACAAACACACACTTCAACACTCGCATATTCCCATCACAGGAGTGAGCCGTACTGACATGGAAGGCGCAGACTAGTTTACACGACACAAAAAGAAAGCTTACATAACCAACATCCCTGTTGCGACTAGAGCACCGATCCATGCGAAGAGAAATTGAGAGAACCTTAATGCGCAGTGGTCGAGATACTGACTGTGCAATATTCACACAATCTAAATGTCATAATGAAATCAGTCTTCTAGACATCCAAAGATGGCACTGCCTATGGAGTGTGAAATTCTCTAGCAGCTGGGAAACCGATCTAATCACACAAACATATTTGATAGCTTCCGATCAAAAGATTAGACATAACTTTACAGTATAAAACCCACGTCGGCTCACGGACAGTGTTAAAAATATCGAAATGCTTTTCATTTATGGCTGATTACATTTTCATTAGGCTGTAATGAGCAATCAGTATGTGATTTTCCTGAAGAGGGCTCCATCGCACAACACTAATTACAGCATCCAAACTCCAGACGTGCAAATAGGATACGATTGGTTCAGACTCGCTTGGCTTTGCCTGAGCTCAGTAGAAACCCAGGATCCTTTGTTTACCAAGCATTTATAATGAATGTAATGTGGCATTCGGAAATTACAGTGTTCATTTTGCTTTTGCCAATAGACATTAAATCCAAATTACAGCTGTAAATTGAGCGTCATCAAATGAAAGGATTGTCTGACATTGGTTTCATGCACAGGATACAGCCAATCAAACTCAGAAATACATGATTGTGTATTGCATAATATGTTAAATAATAGAACAAATATGGGTAGAAATAACTATAGTTGTACTTCTGCAGAAATGACGAAGAAACATCAAATAATCTGTCAGTGCTTTGTCAATTTTGATCAATTTAATGCATCCTTGCTGAATAAAAATATTAATTCCTTTAAAAAAATCTTACTAACTCCAAACTTTTGGATGGGATATAAGTACTGTATTTATGCATTATACTAGTATCTATACTACCTTTAAAATACTAATAATCCTGTACTGCAGTATTTTTTTACTATTACCAGAACTCTTAATGCTTTAACAGGTTTGATGAGGGAATGTGCTTAATTGTCAGGAAAATAATGCCACAATCCAGAATATTTGAAATATGAGCTGGACTGTTTTAGTAATAGTTCAGCATCACAAAACTCTTGGTTCAGATCATGTTACATTTTTTAAGTCAAGGATTGGATCATTATTTGGATCAGCAAGATTTTCAGGGCAAATTTAACTTTGCTATCCATATGACTTATGGCACACTTTAGGTACTTCGACACCACAGAAAAAAAAAACTACTAGCCTAATAATAAAGTTGAAACATTATTAAGCGCAAGTGAACAAACAGTCAGTAAAAAATAAAATAAATGTAAAAAATAAAATAAAGAAAGAACAAGTACACAAACTATAAGCATAGACATAAACAGGTATTTTGACGTAATTTTGTTTGTGTCTGTTCAAGTGCAAGGATATGCAAAAGAGGAATCAGTTTGGTGTTTGCGAATTATCTGAAATGTGCCTCTGTTTGTTTGTGCACGCTTCAAGTGTATTACTGCTGTGCGCACAAAAAACAGCGTGCAAGTAACAAATTGAATTCTCTTTTGTCTCTTTTTGCGCTGCAATGGATTAAAATGGCTTGCATGTCTAAATTGGCATGACAGAACACGTACAAATGATAAAGTTTCACTCTATGATGCTTAAACTTTGCAGTCAGCCGCAAAACATGAGCGCTGAACCATGTGGCACGGATCAGCTATGATCCCTTTAACCCTTATGTTTTAGTAAAACTCTTACAGAGCAGTGGTGTTCAATAGCAGTCTACTAATTTTCATTTGATCTCAAACTTTTTATTTATTTAATTATGTGTACATCAAATATAGTTATTTTAATTGTTTTTAATGGTTTATTGGCAGTGTAATCTTAACAAAGTAGATTCATTTAATGCAGTATTATATGCATGCTATTTTAGGCCAGGCAACAGTCAGTTTTATGCAGTATGTAATTGTGTTCCTACTCTGGCTTTTTCCACCAAGGGGTCCTTGGTTTCAGAAGAATGTCCCAGTAATCAGAGGTCTGAAATAAACAGCCTACTTGTGTTCCTGTGAACATGATCCCTTTTGAATCGGTTAAACAAAAGCTTATTTACAACAGATGTGAGGAAGCCAATCAAATGCCGCCCCTTTGCTTATTAAGTCGAAATGAGGTCTGACCAGGAACACTCCATTACCTGAGGTATCTTTGTAACACACTGCCAACCCCCAGCTGGGAGGCAGCAAGCACTTCCGTTAAAACCACTATCTCATGAAAGCAGTGATGGCTGGGGACCTGGGGACGAAGAATGGAGATCTACTTCCTCTTCTCTCAAACACCACTTGTTTTTGGGGTCTCAAAAGCAGGAAACGCACATCCTCCACTCCTCTTGCTTGTTTGCTTTGCTCTCTGGAGAAATTCTGTCTGAACGGCCAAGGATGACGATAACACATGCTCTTGCTGAGGCAAAACAATATAATGTGTTCTGGGTTTTTATCTCATTAGTCAACTCACACAAGAGCGACAACACACCCAAATGAAATGGCCAAACGGTGGGCGACACTGTGATATTGAGTTAGCATGCTAATACTAATTCCTTCACAATGTTTGCGCTGGTGAGGACTGTAGTGTGAGCTGCTTAAGTGCTGGAGGGTAATGAGCAGATAATTATCCGCAGGCCCTATGGGACCCCTGCAGTACAGACCCTGCTGAGGACCGTCTGCGTTATGAAAAGCATCCGTGTGCTAAGGTCATTCTGGTGTAATGAGTGTATACAAGGCCTTTAAGGTGTTCATGTTTCACTGAACACCTCAGGTAATATTCACTAAAGTGGAAAAAAATCAGCACTTAAAAGAATATTACCTGAAATTTACACATGCGGCAAACATATGCAGCGACGATATTGCAAATACATTCATTGACCTCAAAAGTGGGCTACTTAAACCTGTCATTATATGCAACAATAATGTTTAGTTTCAGTAATGTAAACTCAAGCATGGATGCTTATTCATCAAGGCCACTGAAGAGTATCATGTGAAATTCAGCTGTTAACAGAGACCAGGGCTAGTTGTCAGATGGGTAATATGTCACAAGGGCTGTATCTAAGTAAATTTAGGGGTAAATTTCTCAGCTGTTTGCTTTCACTTAAGACCTAAATTACTGTGTTCACGAGGATACTTGCAAAGACAGGCATTTTGACACATACAAGTGTGTGTATTTAACCATTCAAGGCCTCTAAAGTGGCAAAAATTAAAGTTCAATCATATACTACACGCTATATGAGCATCGTCTTCACATACGCTCGCCTCTCAAGTGCGAATTCTCTTTCGCTGCTGATTGCATTTCACAGCTTAAATGTACTTGTTTTTAAACTGGAGTGCTTTAAAATGCATGCAAACAATATGTTTTTGTGACCACGTAGCACAGTAACATTACGTGAGTGTGTAATCGCAGTAAAGACGATAGTCGAAAATATATGCCTGTGCAGAAATGGATTTTCTTTTATCTTTAGAAACATTCACTATAGTAAAAAGACTAATCTTGGACTGCTCTTCAGTTGGACTAATGTCATATTGTTTGATGACACAGTGTTTCATAGGGTATGAGATGTCTGCAAATAATAGTCCAATTGTAATGACAATATTTCATATTCTGAACATACAGTATCTCACAAAAGTGAGTACACCCCTCACATTTCAGCTACAATTTTAGTATATCTTCTCAAGGGACAATACTGCACAAATGAAACTGGGATATATATTAGAGTAGTCAATGTGCAGCTTGTATAGAAGTACAAATTTACTGTCCTCTAAAAATAATTCAACATATAGCCATTATTGTCCAAATAACTGGCAACAAAAATGAGTACACCCTAAGCGAACATGTCAAAACTGTGTCCAAAATGTCAATAATCTGTAGGAGCACCACTGATATCTTGCACTGCCTTAATCCTCCTGGGCATGGAGTTCACCAGAGCTGCAAAGGTTGTTGCTGGCATCCTCTTCCTCTCCTCCACAATGACATCACGGAGCTGCTGGATGTTAGACACATGGTGCTTCTCCACCTTCTGCTTGAGGATGCCCCACAGGTGCTCAATAGGGTTCAGGTCTGGAGACATACTTGGCCACTCCATCACCTTCACCTTCAGCTTCATCAGCAAGGCATTTGTCATCTTGGTGGTGTGTTTGGGGTCATTATCATGTTGGAAAACTGCCGTTCGGCACAGTTTCTGAAGGGAGGGCATCAACTTCTGCTTCGGAATGTCACAGGACATATTGGAATCCATGTTTCCCTCAATGAACCACAGCTCCCCAGTACCAGCAGCACTCATGCAGCCCCAGATCGTGATGATACCACCAACATGCTTGACTGTATTACAAGACACAGTTTTCTTGGTACTCCTCACCAGGACATCACCACACATGCTGGACACCATCTGAGCCTAACAAGTTTATCTTATTCTCATCAGACCACAGGACAAGGTTCTAGTAATTCATGCTCTTGGATAGGTTGTCTTCAGCAAACTGTTTGCAGGCTTTTTTGTGAGCCAGCTTCAGAAGGGGCTTCCTTCTGGGACGACGGCCATGCAAACTGACTTGTTGCAGTGTGCGGCGTATGGTCTGAGCACTGACAAGCTGACCTTCCACTTCTGCAACCTCTAAAGCAATGCTGGCAGCACTCATGCATTTGTTTTTTGAAGCCAGCTTGCACAGGAGGACCTAACTTCTTTGATTGACCCTTGCGAGGCCTGTTCCGAGTGGAACCCGTCTTGTAAAACCTCTGTATGACCCTGGCCACTGTACTGTAACTCAGTTTCAGGATGTTACCGAACTTCTTATAGCCTAGGCCATCTTTGTGTAGAGCAACAATTCCAATTCTAAAGTCCTCAGAGAGTTCTTTGCCATGAGGTGCCATGTTGAACATCCAGTGGTCAGTATGAGAGAACTGTACTCAAAGCACCAAATTTTAACTGCTCTAATACAAGATACACAAATTTGTATGGTCCTGTCAAGCAGACAAAAACATGAACATGATGAATAGGACATGTGGCTTTGCATGGTTAAACGAAGTATAGCTGTTATCACTTAGGGTGTACTCACTTTTGTTGCCAGCTTTTTTGACAGTAATGGCCGTATGTTGAGTTATTTTCAGAGGACAGTAAATCTTCACTGCTATACAAGTTGCACGTTGACTACTCTAAAATATATCCAAGTTTCATTTCTATAGTATTGTCCCTTGAGAAGATATACTAAAATGGTTGCTGAAATGTGAGGGGTGTACTCACTTTTGTGAGATACTGTAGGTACCTTATTATTTGGGAATAAAAGAAAAAGATAAGTTTTTGAAGCTATTAACTTTCCCCAAGGTTAGCAAGGCTTCAAATTGTCCCACCTCGCATTTGCACCACATGATATTGCAGATTTGATTACAGGCAAATAGGGGTTGGAGGGAAATCATTATTTCTTTTCTCACCATCCAAAAGGCAGCTTTTTTTGACAGCTACCCGAGTGGTCTCAAAAATCATAGCCACTGCTGTACTTCTGAATAGACGCTTGATTAAAATGTCAAAAGTAATAACCGGGAATGAGAGACAACACTTGTATAAGTGGGTGATCATTAGACCACCTTTAAGGGCTTGATTGCCTTTATTATTGTAAGGAAATAGGAAATTAAGCTGTGTGCCCGGATACATGCAGTGTTCAGTGTTACTGTAGATACCCTAATCAGCCAGAAACTCAATTTGAGGTGTATTTTACTGAAAATGATCACAGATTTTTCCATGTAATGGAAAGGAGATTGTGCAAAAAGCTTTGTCATATTTTCTGGTGGACCGCAGAGAAGCTTTCACACAATAGACCTTGAGAGAAAGGTGAAAGGTCTTTGCATGAGAAGCTGTTACTTATCTTCTGAAGAAAAGTGTAGAGTTTGTGAGTACCGTAGTATTGATGGAAATAAGGTCAGATGATAAAACTGTGATAAAATGAATGATTATCATATTTATATCTTATGATATTTACATGGTTTTCTATGCTACATGGTTTTATCATGGTGCATGTCCAAAATAACCATTGTATTAACAATAGTTATCATCAGAATAATTCTTCATATGTCAGACCTGAACTGACCCGTTTTCATCTTTTTGTTATATTTTTTGTTTCACAACATGTAAATATTTTCAAAATGTGTTCTTTTCACTATCGTCCACTTGTACAAACAATTTGTTTGGATGACAAATGTAGTTATCTGCATTTCATATCTCTGCACCATGCAGTATTCAATTTCAGAATTATACTTAAGCATTTTTGTTAAAAAACTGAACAGCATAATAGCCCCTCTTAGATGTTGCTCTGGAAAGACGTTGTTATCCTACCCACTATTTTAAAGGAAATTGAATATAATCTCAACCTAATTTCACCTGCAAACAGAATAACCTGCCTGAAATGAAATTGTAATGGCTATGATTACTTTATTTGCAGTATGCCTTCTGTGGTACTTTCACCTTCAGATGTTGACTTTGAGTGTGTTGGGATAGATAAATGTAGATGTTCGTCTTGGCCCTTTGTGGGCTCTTGTTTGACTGATCGGTTCCTGTACTTGACCTCATTCTTCATCTTATGTCTTGTATGATCGGTTACTCTATCACCAAAAATGGTGTGTCCTTCAAACTATTTCATTGTCAACAGAAGTGTTTTTGTACTTGTATCAGTAATGGCTGTACAGAATGTTATTATCATGCAGTACGTAACAGTTTAATCAGTCTACAATTAGATGACCTTACCTGAAGCACTGATTTACTTTTAAAATCGTTGTTGAAACTGACTTTTGAGAGACGTTAATATTTTATTAGACATGACTCAGGGGTGCCTATTCATTAGTTTGCATCGTTTTGTAATAATGCAGCTAATGACGTACATTGGCTGCCAAATCTAGACTACTTCTTATGCATGAACACTTGAGATATGCACAAATCATTCAGTAAAACAAGAAGGAACTACAAATGTTAAATTAGAAATCTGTAGAAAAACATATAGGGCCATATTTACTAAACAGGGCAAATTAGCATTAGAGTACAATTCCATAAGAGCACCGATAGGAGGTGATGCGTGTGATTTACTGACAATGCGCACATTAAAGAACACAGACGCAGCCAGATCATTTCCATAATGACCAGCGCAATCTACCAAGTACCAATTTTAAAAGTAAATTAGCGCCTGCTTAAAACATGCTTTTTTGGGCGTTAAATAATGGCACAAATACCAGTAATTTGACGAGCACAAACGTTAGTAAATCACATTGCGTGATTCATTTTAATACTCTCCTCCCATAAATTTAGCGTCTGAAAGGAAAACTCCTACAAATGCATATTCAATAAGGTCAGGTGCAAAAATAACTGTGTCCACCTCTTTTCAGCGCTAATTCTTCACTGTGTGTCTTTTATTAAATCCTGACAGTACTATTTTAATGCCAAAAGATGGTTTGCGCTGACGCAAGCTGTTAGTAAATCTGGCCCCTAATGTCATACATTTACAGACATTTCCTTCAACCCTAAAACAGTACACAATGTAAGGCAAATTCAAAATACAGGTAAAACACTTGTATAAAATCAATATGGAAAATTCATGTGAACGTAGTACATTGGACCACATTTTTACAAACTTTTCTTAGTGCTGTACAGAACAGATTTTGCTGAGCAAATGACCCAGCAAATGATAACACACTCAAAAGTTTGGCCACAATTGAATTGGTCTCTCGTTATCTTAAACCTCAAGATAAAAGAGCTTATAATTAAATGCTTCATAATTAAAAAAAAAAGTGAAAGATTTAATAGGGTTTTATATTTGTCTACAAAATAAATGGGAAGTATTTAATGATAAGCCTGTCGATCAAAATGTTCAAGATGAATAGAAAGTCTAGTCTAGATTGTCTAGATTGTCAGGATGAAGGAAAAGCAGCCAACATGTGACCAGCAAACATGTGAACTCCTTTAAAAAGCATCCCAGCATGCACTTCAGGATATTGAGAGAGTGTGCATAGTGTCTTGCCTTGGAAGAAAATTCAATGTAAGAAGTTTTGATTTGTTTAACATTTTGGTTGACCAAACTTCCATTTATACCATTTCATAGTTTTGATAAACAATAAAGAAGGAATTAATAAGGACGTCCAGATGGAAAAAGAGCACTGATAAACACATCTCCACCCAGTTCCTCCTGCTGGCTCTAATTTAATCCCCCAGACCTCTGGTGCCAGCTGCAGTCCTGAGTTTAGCCAGACCACTGTCACCCAAACCAGATTAACGGCTCTAATCTACAGGGCTTTCAGATGCTGCTGTCGCCATGCTCCTCACTAAACCCACGTACGCATTAAACATCCAGCTAATCATTCGGCCCAGGCCAAAGATAGACTTAGAAATTAATAAGATTGAGCGCCTAATCCAGTGATGGATGTTTAGATCTGGCTGGTGTAAATCAAATCACATTTGATGGAAAATCTTGCGTGAGAAAATCTTGTTGCGACCCAACATGAAATTGTTGAAATGATTGTGACTTATTCATCATACAGTATTATTATCAGTATAATTATGCAATCAAAAACCTTCCCTTAGAAATCCCATCCAAATTTGTCCAAATTCAGTCAATTCCTGATGGATAAAATCAGGTCCCACCCTATTTTTTTAGTTGTTGAATATCTTGTTTTGAAAATGGTATATTGTGGACGTAAAATGGGTTGCAGTTTCATGTTGTTCATTTTATCATTAACCTCTCAGAGAGCTTTCTTTTGGTGTGTTGTTGGACTCATTTTGCAAAGAGAGATAGGGTGTGCGTGCGTGCGTGTGTGTGTGTGACAGGGTTTAAGTCAGCAGGAGACACATACACACACAAAACGAGAAACAGATGGACAAACATTTTGAAGAGCACAAACAAAGAATCTGACTAGTAGTCTCAAATGGTGCAAGAGTGAATTTTCAGGGGATCTCATTAAAGGGATACCTCACCCAGAAGTTAAGTGTCAACATTTACTTAACCTTGTGTCATTTTAAACCAGTATGACTTTCTTTTTCCCCCTTTTTGTAATTCGAAAGGTGAGTTGTTATATTGGCCATTATCTTATATATGAAGAGATTAAATAACAAAGAAAAAAAAGGCCTGTGGTTAGAGTTGGTATCATTTGAATTTTATCAATTCTGATTCCGATTCTGCTTATAGATTCCGATTCTTTTCAATTCCCAGTTTCAGTTCCAATGTGATTAAAAAGTTAAGTCAAACATTTAGATATCAAACATATTTATTCTGTCTCTTTTTGCAAAACATTTAGTTGCAGCTGAATACCATGAACAAAAATCAGCAGGCTACATTAAAAACTGGACTCGTTTAAGAGCTGTTTGTGTGCAAAATAGAGCTGCTCAATTCTAGCAAAATTTTTTTTTAATTTTATATATATATTTTTTTTTTTTTTTACATGGAGATTCTCACGATTCTGAAGAAAAAACTTTAGACAACTAAACAAAATCACATGTAATTTATGAATGAATGATTCAATGAGTCATGCAAGATTTACTTGTTTCATTACTGGATGAATCAGCGTTTTTGAACAATTCTCTTGAATGATTCAAAGACAAATACATTTAACCCCTTTTCGCTACCTATTGGTGTAACAATGTAATCGATAAATCTTTATTTGAAGTTTCAAATTACTTTCAAAAGGTGATTTACTGTATTTTGATCGCTACCGTATACATATATCCAAAATATAAACTTTTATCCCAGTGCTTATGTGATTATTTGAATGTTTGTAACACAGAAATAATGATACTGTGAGGTTGAAAAGACTGTGAAGCTGTTTCATTCATATACATATGACAGTTGCTCTCTTTAGGTCAGCGGCAATGCGAAAAAAGAAGCTTACACAGGAATCGAAATTTAAATTTTACCAAAAGTATCCGATTCTGGAATTGATTTTCAATTCCCAACCCTTTTTGTGGTCTATATGATTTCCGCATTATATAATCCTCTGATGCCTTACGGTACACTCTCAGAAATAAAGGTACAAAATCTCTCAATGGGGCGGTACCTTTTCAAAAGGTACACTTTTGTATCTATTAGGATCTAATATGTACACTTTACATTCTAATATGTGACCCTGGACCACAAAACCAGTCTTAAGTCGCTGGGGTATATTTGTAGCAATAGCCAAAAATACATTGTATGGGTCAAAATTATAGATTTTTCTTTTATGTCAAAAATCTTTAGTGTATTAAGTAAAGATCATGTTCCATGAAGATTTTTTGTAAATTTCCTACTGTAAATATATCAAAACATAATTTTTGATTAGTAATATGCATTGCTAAGAACTTCATTTGGACAACATTAAAGGCAGTTTTCTCAGTATTTGGATTTTTTTGCACCCTCAGATTCCAGATTTTCAAATAGTTGTATCTCGGCCAAATATTATCCCATCCTAACAAACCATACATCAATGGAAAGCTTATTTATTCAGCTTTCAGATGATTTATAAATCTCAATTTTGAAAAATTGACACTTATGACTAGTTTTGTGGTCCAGGGTCACATTCGAGGGGTGAGAACCAGGAGGGCGTAAGTGACATTTCACCAACTTTACAGGAGAGCCAAAACAAAAATTTTACCATAGTTTGATCTGACTTTGTGTACTGATTTCAATTGTTTATAATACAAATTTGTACACTCGTGGATGACAGTACTTTTGCCAGTAGAAAGAGCTCATTAAGAGCTTTCATTTGATGTATATATCTCCATTTCACCAAAAATGTCACTTACGCCCTCCTGGTTCTCACCCCTCGATATGTACACTTTACGTACTAATATGTACCTTTAAGATACCAAAATGGACTCTTTAGGTACAAATATGTACCTTTTGAAAAGGTACCGCCCCAGTGACAGCTTTTGTACCTTTATTTCTGAGAGTGTAGCTTTTTTGAGGTAAAAAGCAAAATTTAAGTTATTAATAAATGAAATCTTATACATTCTCAATTGAGATGTTTACTTTGGTTGATCAGTTCACCAGCTGATACAGTTCTGATACTGATACAGTTCTGCAGTTCAACTCAAAGACCAGGTCATAAGTTCACAGCACATTGGAGGAGAATTTTGTCTGTTCCTCACACAGTGCTGTTTATGCCTTAAAGACATGGAATATAGATCAAATTATTCAAATTTTCTCATTTTATGTTAAGGTTCGGTCACGTTTCAATAGGAATCCATACAGTCATAACATAATCAAACAGCAACATAAAGCTGCTTAGTTTGAAAGATACACTGCTACACTATTGGACCTTTTTTTTTTTTTTTTTACCTGGAAAGTTGCGGCAAAGTTTTGCTAATGTGACATTTATATGGGTTTGAAACAACAGGGAGAGTAAATAATAGCAGCAATTTCATTTTTGAGCGAATAATCCCTTAAACCTACCAGCCTCTTGTGTGTTCCAAACTGGTTTTCTGCACCTCCAAACACCACCAACAGACAATTTTGCACCTATTTTGAAGATCAGGTCTGTTCTGAATACATTATGCTTATTCACAACATTCTCAAGGTCTAATTTTGGTAAAGTACAACTACAAAGCTTATTGCACTCCTCTAGACTACCTCTCCTCTGATATCTCTCTGTATTCATGAGCGCACACAGGGTAAACCACATGCTAAATAGCAGGGTTGGGTGCATATTACAGAAATTTCATGCGCTTCAGCGGGGGGCAGCCTTTGCACTGAAAGCGACGTGCTTCTCCATTTCAAACGCATTGTAATTCTTTCACAATGGCTTCTGCAAAGCGTACCTCTCATACCCTTTGCGTCTATCAGGCCATCTCTAATATGTCTCACCCTCTTGCTTTAGAGAGAGGCAATCTGGGCTAGATCAACTGTAAAAATGCATTTCTTTCCAAGCTGAAATGCGAGAACTATGCAGACTACCAAACAGTAGTGGATCGAATCACAGTGCAGAAGTGTTTCATATATTGCAGTGGAAAATCTAGCAATCATTCCTAGTTGTTGTTAAGGTAATACTTTTTTTTTCAATCACGAGGTTCCTTGTGGTGTTCAGCCAGGTGCACTTGAACCATGCACATCTCATGAGATAAAAGTATGAATATGCTTATCCTCTCTTATCCAATTAAATTTCTTTTGAGGAGTTGTAGATAATAACAGTGTGGATACTAGTAACAACAGATGAGAAATAAGTAGGATAGCCTCATTAAATTACATGTAGATATCGCATTTGATGCATCTAGGAAGATGTATTCGGTAAAATGATTGTATATTCAGTTGAAATGATGATGCTAAAAATTGAAGCTGCATCCTATTCCTCACATACCACACCGAATTAGACATTGGCTTTAATGAGGGTTGCCTGGCAACCGTTGAAGCATCTCTTACACAAAGTTAGCTTCTCGAGGCTTTTCAAACGAGTTGTGCCCAGTATATTTTTCCCCTTCTCTCTTACCTTTTCATGTGCCATCTGTCACCATTCAGAAATAATCATCTCTCACCATCCAAAAGGCAGCTATCACTCTGTAAACAGAAGCGCAGTGCATTTTTAATCATCGTTTGCATGTTAATTGTAATTACACATCACACTCATCTCTAGGAATCTATCCAGTTTGCTTCTCATTCATTTTACATGTCAAGTCAAAATTGGACCTTTGACAGTGTTTCTAAATTTGCGTCATTTTTCAAATCTTTTTAATCAATTAATTGATTAATAAAATCTATTTGTCAATTTTGTCCAAGGACCCCCAAATATATATATGTGTGTGTGTGTGTATGTATGTATGTGTATATATAATATATATACATACATACATACGTACATACATACACACACACACACACACACACACACACATATATATATATATATATATATATATATATATA
>JAFVLL020040051.1:0-11830 GCA_021397915.2 Tor tambroides | reverse complement strand
TTGTGGGTTTTGGTTCTTTTGGTGTTTTAGGCTGTAAGGACCTTTGAAATAACGCAAATCATTTGCCAAAGTGATATGGACATGTAATGCGGTGCCTGGAACTACGTTCGCCGTGCTTTCCCTGAAAATATTTGCACACCTTAGAACGTTCGTTAGCCAATCAGATTCAAGCATTCAGTGGCCCCGTAGTATAAACATATATAATGTGTGTGTGTGTGTGTGTGAGACACTACCAGTCAAAAGTTTTTCAACAGTAAGATTTTTTTTTTTTTTTTTTTTAAAAGAGTTCTTTCTCTTCTGCTCACCAACCCTGCATTTATTTGATCCAAAATACAGCAAAGGCAATAATATTATGAAATAATTTTACTATTTAAAATAACTGCTTTCTATTTTAATCTATTCCTGTGATCAAAGCTAAATGTTCAGCATCATTACTCCAGGCTTCAGTGTCATGTGATCCTTCAGAAATCATTCCTATATGCCGATTTGCATGTTACAAAAGATTTCTAGGATTAAATTACATTTTAAAATATATTCAAATAGAAAACAGTTATTTTAAATAGTAAAAATATTTCAAAATGTTACTGTATTTGCTGTACTGGAATAAATAAATGCAGGCTTGGTGAGCAGAAGAGACTTACTGCAGAATCTTACTGTTCAAAAACTTTTGATTAGTAGTGTATATATCAGTAAGATATTATTCATTTTATTTAATATTAAATAGATATTAATTGAAAATTGCTAAATGTTAAAATGACCCTGCATGGTTTCTCTTATTCTAGGGGCAAATCCTTGACCAACATTGTCCCATCTGGAGCAGACTTTTTTGGTTTTTCTCACCCCACCATTCAGAACCTGATCCAGAGCTGTCCTGGGGCTCGCAAATGCAGCAAGTGAGTAGCAGCAGTGTCATAGTTTTGTCATCAGTTAAGTCATGAAGTTACCAAACCTGGCAACCAGTGAAAAGCGAGAGAAGACTTTACATTGTGGTTTTGTTTGTTTATGCAGCAGTCTGCGGTGAGGCGGCTGCCGCTTCAAAACATTCTCACTCCCTAACTCGTCACACATTGACGCTTAGTCAGGACTCTTTGGCGTCAGTTTTTGATGCATAGGGTCCCCCATTTAATGTCAATTTATTTACGTTTACACATTTTTGAGCAATTAACCCAACCCCTACCCCCAAACCTAACCATTTGTCAATATATAACATAGGATATAAAAGGCATACAGTCACAATTTATTCAAAAAGTATTAATATTCCAAGTTTTCCGAGGGAAAACAATTGATTTGTGAGATGAACAGGCGTGATCACCGTCTCCGTCCGCCGTCAAGCTCAGATCCTGTATGCAGTCTGTTCACAAATTTAAAAATTGCTGCTAGAAGAAGCCTTTTGTTATAAAAGTTTGCTGGTTCTCACCTCCTTGTTCCCAGAGTCTTGAGTCTTGGTTGCGACCCAGGGTTTGAAAACCTTTGTTTTAGATCATAACAATGTCCATAACAGTTTAGATCATAGCAATTTATTAATGACATAAGAGGGGCCACTGTGTAAAATATCAATTAAGTATCTTTTCGCCTCCCTACTTTAGTTATCAGTGGGTGCGTTTTGAGGTTTGTCGGCCTGGTGACGGACAGGTGGCGCATGGACTTTCAGAAGATGATGCATCTGTGAACTTTGAGTCCTTTCAACGAGTGCAAAGCTGTGAGGAGAGCCTGGCCAGTCAGAACCTTACAACAGAACACAGCAGCACAGGTCAGACAATTACCACAAACCACAACCAAACATTTTTGCATAATTGTATTATTGCTGTTTCTCAAGCCACATTTTTATATATATATATAGTGCTTTATACAATACAGATTGTTTCAAAGCAGCTTCACATTATTAAACAGAAAAATTACAGTGTTGATTTTGTCAAATTCATCAATTATGAAACCAGTTCATTTTCAGCTGTAAAGCTGCTCTACAGAAGACAATAATGTCATTATTCAGATCAAATTAGTTCAGCGTTGTTTCAGTTAAGTTCAGTAACTCTGTCATTGTTGCAAAGTTCATCAATTATGAAATAAGCTATTCAGTTCAGCTATAAACAGCTCTACAGAAGATAGTGGTGTCATTATCCAGCTCAATTCAGTTAAAATGTGCTCATCCAAGAATGCTGTTAAATCAAAAATATTATTGAATATTAATTGGGTCATTCCGTGTCAACCAGCGTGGACCCTGGCTTAAATTTTTGATTTTCTTAATATTTTTTCTGAAGAAAGATAAACGTGATAAAAGCCAAAATATTAAATGTCATGGATGAATATTTGAGTAATCCATTCTTTTGTAGAGGGGTTCAGGATGGCAATTTTCACCTGAGATTCAGAGTCCAATTACAGAGGGTTAAAAATGACTTCAGAAAGATGGCAGCATCATAATGTTATTTTTACACAGAGATTGGTATGTCTGTTAGTAAAATCTGTTGACTTAATCTTTGTTGTATTATATGCCAATGGTGAGCATTCAAACATGGGGAATGTTATCCCCATATCTCTGGGACTGAACAATGTAAGGCCTTGAAAATGAAGATTCCCAAAGAAAAGTTTATTAAGAACTAAAATCTAAAATCATTTTGCGATATCTTTAATACTTCTTGAGTTATAGGCACACAAACTTAAAAAAATTATATTTATGGCACTTTATTTATGGCAGACAGGTATGTTCAATGCAATTGTTTTGATAAAAGGAATCGAGATGCATCTCTAGTTTCAACATTATTTGATCTTCAGACATTCTTTAAAAGAAAAGGAGTATCATATTTTTGCAAAGTGACCCACATTTGGTTTTTGGACACTGAAAATGTGTACATTTTAACAATTTACTCCTGGAGCCATACTGAAATTCCATTATCTCCAAACCACATAGGGACTTAAAAATGAAGATGCCCAAAGGAAAGTGATTTACAGACATGCAAGACGAAAAAACTTGAAAATTGCTGTTTCCCCATGTTTGAACGGTCACTATTGGCACACAATACAACAAAGACTGTTAAAGTCAACAGATTTTACTAACAGACATACCAATCTCTGTGTAAAAATAACATTATGTTGCTGCCATCTTTCTGAAGTCATTTTTACCCCCTTGTAATTGGACTCTGAATCTCAGGTGAAGATTTCCATTGTGACACCCCTCTGCAAAATGAAAATAAATATTCATCCATGAAATGTAATATTTTGGCTTTTGTCACTATACATGTCTATCTTTCTTCAGAAAAAAAAAAAATGAGCAAAATCCAAAATTGGAGCTGGGGAAGTTTTTGACATTTGGTTGGTTTGACACGGAATGACCCAATTGTCTTTTAAACCCCAGGTTAAAATGCAAGTTGAAACCATAATAATTAAATTGATTGGATTTTAAGAAGGAAATAAATAAATGAAGTTGTTTTCTTTTACAGTGCGACCACAACAGCCTAACATCTCGTCTCACCTTCTGAGCTCAGCAGTGCTGCAGTCCACTGTAACTTCTCTCTCCAACACTTGAGCTTATTCAAACACCTTTGTCTGACAGTGAGCTCAAACTATACAGATGGGTCCTGTTTATAGAAGTGCAACTAAAGATCTCAGATCTGCATTATGAAATAAATTCTGCCGGTTTAACTGGATGCATTCCTGCATGCCGGAGTATGGAGTCATTTTAGACTATTTTTTTATATGATAAAAAAAGCAAAATCCTTGTTATTCTTTGTACTGTTAATGTGTGATATTAAAGCGTGATTATAGTCTTTACTGTGAAATACTTCAGATAAAACAGACATAAAAATGGTGGACTAAATCAACCCTTAAGCTTTTAGTATTATAGTTTAAGATTTCAATTTGTTTTGCCAGTTCTGTAGGGCTCAAAGGCTCCTTCTGAAGCTACCAAATACAATAAGCAAAACCCTTACGGCTTTCATCTTTCATTATGTAGGTCATTCCATGTGTGTGATGAGAAGGCTTTGTACCTCGAGAACAGTTCTCCTCGAGTAACACATTTCATAAAGAAATCTTGACATTACATCTATCTTGGTATTTGTAATGCAGTGTCATTCTTTGGTAAATGTGAGTAATATTTCAGAATATATTAAACTATTAAAGTTTCACACCCTGACAGACATGCTTTTACCTTGTGGGAATGAGAAGGAAATGTATTACAACATTTTGAGGATAAAATACCTCAGACAACCACTAAATGTCACTGTGGAGCCGTGAAATACAGATGCCTTCACATCAAACGCCTCGCTGACAGTAACTACTGCACAAATGCTCATACATCAAATGCTTATTAAATAGAAGATAAATGTGCCTTATAAATCCGTTTTCACAAAGTATTCATATAGTGTGTTATGTCTGTGTACGTTTTTGGCAGTTGCTTCACATCTTGCTGTTGTTTTCACAGATTTGAATGCTACATTTACTCACTCTTCATGTTTTTAATGCTTTTTCCTGGTCTTATTGTCTATTATTCATCAGTACACATCTCAAAGACAAAAAACATGCTCTGCCTCTGAGGACAATTTCTTTTTGGCTGACATCTCTTATTTGTCTCAAATAACGTTTCATGATCCAGGCAGCCACCAATGCATGAGATAAAGCTGCACTCTACCTTATTTTTAATTGAGCATACTATTTTAATCAGAAAGTGTCATGCTGTGGGACAATTAGTTGCAGTGTCATTAGCGAAGGAAGAAACAAAGCTCTTTGAAAATCTGAATCAATTGAGCAAATTGGTTTGTAAAATGATTCACTATTGCAAAGCACTCAAAACACTGCATGCTGGCTGGACAAAATGGTGTAAATGCAGTGTGAACACAGTCCAAACGTACATAAGACACCTATAAACCTAGTATAAATGTTTTTTATGAAAGTGTAATCTACTAAATAAATACCATTAAATATGTAGTGCTTGTGTTATGCAGGGTTTGACGTTTTAGGCCAATTAGAAACAATTATCACTCTCCTTTGTCATTCTACATGCTTATTAAAATTAATAAAAACTGACCAGAAATCAGTTTAAATTGTATATTAATTAGACACTGATTCATTCCAGATCAACACCTTCTAGTGACGAACCGTCAAATTTCAAAACCAAGCTTCAAAAACAGTAGACTGCTGCAGGTATGACTTGTTTTTGATTGTGTTTGTATTGTATTTAGGCTTCGTAACTGATAAAAAAGAAAAATGTTCATTTGTAAAGATGAACAAAACGTAATAATCATGAATTTTTTTTGGTCACAAAACTTAATTTCTGCAGTAATCTAAATGCCACTGGAAAAAAAAAAAAAAATACTGGGTTTTTGTTACGCTATCAATGGAGTGTTCTATATGATATAATGAATCTGACTTGGCCAGTTTGATATATGACAATTATTTGAAACAAACAAAAAAAAAAATTGCAAAGGTTTCAAAGCTTCACTAAGCACTGTAACTGTTGCATTAAAAGTTGTTACATTTTTAAAAATGTCCAAAGTGTCCAAACCCCCATTTGATTATGTTGTGCTCCATCTACCTGTTTTTGATTGAATGCAAGAACACGTCCCGTGAACCCCTTAGTGATTTTATGCATATATATATATATACCGTTAGAGGTTAGGAAAAAAAAACAGTTTTTATGCTTGTTTATAGGCCTATATGTTTCTATGACCCTAAAATCTTCCTCATTTCTTTTCTCTTGTTGACCTAACATGATACTTTCAGGGTTTGAAATGAACTTTGCCGGTCTTTCAGAACTTCAAAATCACGGCTTAGATTTAAATATTTTTTTATTATTAATTCTGAATCATTGAATGGCTTTGTTTTACAGTAAATCATTGTTTGTGGATGATGAAAATAAAATGGATATAAAAAGAAAATTCTCTGTGACTTCTCTTATAAAACAACATTTATTTTATTGTAATTTTCAAATATGGCTTATTCCAAAATGAATGTATAATGGCAAACATATTGAAAAACAACTTCCTGAACTCAGCGTATTGAAGCCTCTCCTTCATTTAAAAAAAAACAAAAAACACCTGTTTGAGAAGTGATCTTGTCTCATATTCAGTCTCACACCGCAGATATCGAACGCTGGACTCCTCTTCAAAGGCTATTAAGGATTTTGAACAGCTTTCGAAGTTATATTGGGGTTATGCTGATGCAGTGTGGTCCATTGCTACATAGAAAAACATTTTAAAGTTTGAAATTGAGATTTATATATTCATTCTGAAATCTGAATAAATAAGCTTTCCATTGATGTGTGGTTTGTTAGGATAGGACAATATTTGGCTGAGATACAACTCTTTGAAAATCTGGAATCTGAGGGTGCAAAATAATGAGAAAATCGCATTTAAAGTTGTCCAAATGAAGTTCTTAGCAATGTATATTACTAATCAAAAATGAAGTTTTGATATATTTACGGTAGGAAATTTACAAAATATCTTCTTGGAATATGATCTTTACTTAATATCCTAATGATTTTTGTCATAAAAGAAAAATTGATAATTTTGTCCCATACAGTTTATTGTTGTCTATTGCTACATAGACATGGTTTTGTGGTCCAGGGTCACATTTATGCTTTGTTATGCTGATGTTGGAAGCTCCTGGTTGGAAGACATAATTTATGAATCATAACCCACTAGACTAGCTAGAGTATTAATATGTGTTACCAGACATGGTTGATTTTCACCTGCATTTGTTCATGTGAAATTCTGGATACTATTCTGTCCGATTCTGCTTTTGTCACTGTGGTTGCACTCTTTAAGGGCTCCTAACCGAGCACCCCATGTTACTGTGACCTCACCCTTTTAAAGACAATTGACAGCTAGGACAGGAAAAAGACTAATTGAGATGCTGACCTGCTGGTCTTGAGTACAATGCAGTCAATGAGGGGAGGGCTGGGTATCCTGAGACACAGCAGGTGTGGAGGGAGGGGGTCCCTGCTTCATCACTGTCAGTGTGTGCATGACAGTGTGCTCATTTATGTGTTTTAAGAGGACTGAACTTCCTACATTTCCTCATGGACGGGTGGGAACAGGAAGGCAATAGTTATATCCGCCCATTCCCTGTCTGTAAGAGGTCAAAGTTCGCATTTGTCATACCCACGAGTCTGGCACTCTCACTCTTTGCTGACTCACTTTCCCTATATGCTAATATAATGCACATTAATACACACTTTATGTCTGTATCCTTCTCACCTAGGCGAGTAGTGAGGTTAGTGAGTTGCTAGTTTGGACCAGTTGGCAAAAACATGCATAAATACGTAGTGATTATTTTTTTTTAACCGTTTCACATGTGTTAGACTATTTGACTCTTTACTTAGTTTTGTGATAAAATTGAGTATGATAGTTAAAAAGAGAAACATGAAAAAAATGTAAAATCACTGGTTTAAAGTAGTGATAGTGTATAACTATATTTAAGTATTATTTTGGAGTTCTGTTAAAACTAAATATTTGCGCTTTTACTTGTTTACATTTGCAAGGAAATATAACTTTTTACTACAATTTCATGTAGATTAAAAAAATTACAAGTCATCATGATTTAAATCTTTCTGTGATTTCAAAATGTTCTTTGATATTAAAAGATTTTATTTTATGTAAACAGGCAATTGCTTTTTTTTAGTTTAAATACTGAGAATTTATTTTTATTAGATATATAGATTGTATTTTTTTTTAGATACTTAAACTTTAAATTGAGTCAATGTGTTTAACATATTTGTAATTTAACAAATACAATTTTTCACTACTATTTTTTTAAGGAGCACATTTGAGTGGTGAATCCATAAACAGTTCATTGAATTTTATTTTAAATGGGACGTACTAATGCTAAGTAGCAGACTGAAACACAGGGAAAAAAATAAAAATCTGCCCACAAAATAAAATAATTCACATGCTCACTGACACATACAATAAACTGCTGTTAGGAGCAGGACGCTCTGACCAAATTTCATTTTATTGACTTCACACAGCTTACCAAATGGCAATTAAACAATAAGGAAGCGTCAGTAATACAGAACAAGATTACCAAACACACACACACACACCCTGATATACCAAATGCTGTACAATACCGTTAATGCATACACGCACAGAAACACATGCTTTGGTTGATAAATGCACTTTAATTACAATTCGATCTTGCGGCAAATACCGTCTTGAGTGGAAATAGTGAAACCAGAAAATTAAAATGGCGGTATTTTGCAAGGAGTCAGCATACAAAAATGGCAAAAATTGTTATGTACAAAATATGTACAATGGCGCTATATACATCCAAGTATTATAAAAAAAAAATCATACATCTTGTACATCTCCAACATGACAGGCAATAATTAACGAGATTTTTGAAGATGTCACTTCTTCAGATGGCACTTCTTCAGTTGGCGCTGCTATCGTTCTCCATAATTCCTTCAAATGTCAATCACAGACACTAATATACTGTTTTTACAGAAGTAAGTAAAAGTCAGGGAGTTCCAATAATGTGCATGGCTTTGTGGAAATTTATGGCAAACCGTCCACAAACACAGTCATACATATAGACTTACACGCTCACAAACACACGCACACTTACAATCAAACAATGCGTACAAATATATAGGGCACAAGTGTAAACACAATAAAATACACTTAAATATCCAGGATTCAAAGAAGTTGAATTGCTGGCCTTAAAAACACTTGCCGTTCTTTCAAACACATTTTTCAAAAGACCAGACAGGGTCCAAAATTAACACTCGCCAAGTGCAAAATTTGCGTAAAATGGCTTGAGGGTAAATAAAGTAAATGTTTTAAATTGAATTTTACATTTGATAATCTCATCCTTACTGATATAAATTATGTAAGTGGTTAAAATCAAACTGTCTTCTAAATAAATCGCGACTTGCGTGTCCTCGAACATGCAATGTATGAGAATGACCAGAATTTTGTGATTTCATATGTGACCCAGGACCACAAAACCAGTCATAAAGGTCAATTTTCTGAAATTGAGATTTATACATATAAGGTTTCCATTGATGTATGGTTTGTTAGGATAGGACAATATTTGGCTGAGATACAACTATTTGAAAATCTGGAATCTGAGGGTAAATCGCCTTTAAAGTTGTCCAAATGAAGTTCTTAGCAATGCATATTACTAATCAAAAATTAAGTTTTGATATATTTACGGTAGTAAATTTACAAAATATCTTCATGGAACATGATCTTTACTTAATATCCTAATGATTTTTGGCATAAAAGAAAAATCTATAATTTTGACCCATACAATGTATTGTTGGCTATTGCTGCAAATATACCCATGCTACTTATGACTGGTTTTGTGATCCAGGGTCACATATTTTGTTATATTACATTTTTATATCAGTGCAGTTTCATCTCATGAAAAAAGTTAAATCATTCAAATGGGAAAACAAATTCTAGAAAAATAATGGAATTTTATGAAAATAAATACAATTTCATGACCGTTAAGTAATATTTACGGCTGTTAAATATTCTCAGTTTACCCACCATTGGCAAGTGTGTAAAAATTTTGGACCCTGTCTGTCAGTACAGTTTCTTCAGCCTGTGACTGTGCCAAAATTCCCTTCCCAGTTTCAACCCTCTCAGATCTCTATAACGCAGAGCTCAGAGGTCAAGGTTCACCAGCAGAGGTTGATTAAGATACATCAACCACAACAGACCCTCCGAACCAAGAAATCCGGTTCTTTCCCAGCGGTCAAAGTGCGGTCACACCTCCAATTCCTGGTTCTCTGCATAGTGGAAACGGTTTAGTTTTTCCCGTTCACGGTTGCAAATGTCCAGCTTGGGCCCGTGGGCTGGTTTTAGAGCTGGAGAGGGTGCAGGTGAGGGAGGAAGTGTAAGTTCAATCTCTTCACTGCAGAGCACTGGCATTGGCACAGTGGGCACTGATTGGGCAGGAGGCAGCAGGGCCACGCTGTGGTCGAGGTTACGGATGAGAGTGCAGAACTGCCGCTGGTTGTTAATGGCATTGTCCTCAGGCGCTGAAGTACGTAGCTGCGCTTTGGTCCGGTGGCGGCGGTGCAGGCGGGACAGCAGTAGTGCGCACACAGAGCAGCTGCCTGCCACAAGCAGGGCAAATACCCCCACCAACACCATATACACACTGAACCCAAATCCACCTGGGTCTGACATGGCACCTGAATAGAAAGAGAGGAAGAGAAAGATCATGCTAAAGAAGTGCTATTCACCTTTTTATGCTCAATATTTATGCTCCTAAGTTCTAACCTTGGCAGTGGGGTTCATGGCATGGATCCTTCAGGCTCAAGCACTCGTTTCCAAAGTAACCCTCAGGACAAGTGCACTTGTAGCCTCCTTCTGTACTGTGGCATGGCACCCCCTTAGGGCAGGGGTTGGGATTACAAAGATCAAGTTCTGCCTAAAATATAAGAACTGTATTTACTTTCACTGGGTATTAAAGAATGAACACAGAGCCTTAATACTGATTAATTCAGAAACTATACACAAGTCACAAATTGACTAATTAGATTTGCATTTCCATGCTATGTTAGCATTTGCAAGGCAGCAAAATGATAATGGAAAGTTTTAGGTGTAGCTATAGATGACTAAATAGATGCAAGAATTATAATGTCCATTAATATTGAGTAAGCAAATATATGCAAGAAAAGAAAAATCACTATTGAGCATGCAAATATTCAGTGCTGTACATTTAAACAATGTAAAGGTTGGAATATACTTCATGACTTTTGCCTAGATTCTCACCCTGATTTGCAGTCTAGATTGGCTGATACCAGTTACGGAAAGTCAGAGGCAGTTTGCAGATTTTAGGTAGTCGGAGTTGACAGACTTCTCAAAAAATTGTGTTGTGTATGATGGACACAGGCAGATTTTTTTAGATTCTATCCAGTCAGAATATAATAAATATGTTTGATATTTTGAGCCAATTTTGTTTTCAGCTGTCACATCTCATAGAAATAAGGCACATATTTCTGCATGGATTTGTTGTTTTCAGAACAACTTGAAAGTCTGGTAGTGTATTTAGCGTATGATGCCCAGTTTTTCTCTGTAACCATTTTCAGTGTCACCAAGTGTATGATACCTAGGGTGATTCAATAACTGCAGCTACATTTGGTGTCCGAAGTCGTCATTTTTTTTCTGCTTTTTTTGGTTACATTTTTAATTATTTTAATAATTTGTTACTCATTGTTATGAATTAAAAGATGTCACAGTCCATAACAATATAATAATTTATGTAAAAAGTGTCTTAAATAGCTGAAAATCATGATTTCTTCTTGTCCGGATTAGTGTATTTTTTCCATCAAGAATCATTTTGTAATCAAAACATTTTATTGTACTTTTCTTTTGGTAATATTTCATTCATTTTATTAATAAAAGCCCTAAATAGTCATTTACTTAATTCTACAACATTAAATTATTTAAAAAGAACTTAAGTTCTTTCCCACACTGATAAGATCTGAAGCACTGAAAAGTATGTGTGCTCTCTCTGAAAAAATATTTTAATCTAAAAAGTTATTTTGAAGCACGTCAACTCTGTTACCACAATATCAAAAGGAAAACAGAATTTATTACTGATGAGTAAACAATGGCAGAACTGTCTATTTTTAGGTAAACTATCCCTGCTAGGGATAGTAAAATTCACAGATTTGCATTGGTGCATCGGCCTAAAAACGAACACTCCACTTTTTTTGAAAATAGGCTCATTTTCCAACTCCCCAAGAGTGAAACAGTTGAGTTTTACTGTTTTTGAATCCATTCAGTCGATCTCTGGGTCTGGCGATAGCACTTTTAGCTTAGCTTAGCATAGATCATTGAATCTGATTAGACCGTTAGCATCTCGCTCAAAAATGACCAAA
>JAFVLL020040050.1:0-12399 GCA_021397915.2 Tor tambroides | reverse complement strand
ATGAACACAGATATATATATATATATATATATATATATATATATATATATATATATATATTGTTAAGGAACTAAGAGCTTTGCTTGTAGTGCACAAAATATTTTGTCCTGAGCTGGTTAGAATGTTAAGCATGCCCTGTTCAGAACATTTGGAGATACTTTGTTCAGCCCAACTTTGGGTCAAATATGGACTAACCCAAATTTTAGGATAAAAATTTTTATGTAAAAATGTAACCCTGACAGCTGCGTTAGTCCATATTTGACCCAAAGTTGGGTTGAAACAACCCAGCATTATTTAGAGTGTTGCAACACCAGATGCTCTTCCTTTTTGTGAAGATATTTTAGAAGAGCTGGAAGTATTAGATTTTAGAAACAGTGGCTGCATTTACTTCAGTATCACTTTTGACACTTTTGATGTGGGAGGCTTTTATCATACGCACAGATTTTGTGAGATTAAAATTAAAATATTTAGGATTAGGAATTCACATTCTTAGTGTTAGGTTAACAGAATTATTATAATATTATACAATATTATAATTTTCAATGCAGGTTACATTCTTTTGACGTAATCTGTGGCATGCTATCAGTTACAGCAAAAACCATCCCTTAATTTATAAAAACAATCAAAACTGTTGTTTACAGTAGTACATTTACAATTGAAGTCATGGGGTAAAATATTGCAATAAAACCAGTAACTCATACATGTGAGGTTACAAACACATAACGTGAAGTTCATCTGACCAGTACCATTAAAAGATGATTTAAACAACTTTATAGCTCAAATAACACATTTATTATAAGAATATACTGTAAATTCAAAAATACAATGGAATATTATTAATGTGTATTACAAAATGTGTCAATTTAGTCTTACACTAATAACTACAATAAAGTGCAAAAATATTACGGAAGGAATTTCCCTATAGACTTCTATTGTAAGTGTATTACTAGAAACACAAACATTCTTTGTGAAGAAATAATTGTCAGTGGTGATGGACAGCATGTCATAGAAGCTTGTTTTGCACCTGTAACAATCCTTTAAAACATAGCTATTATTCCACTCAGTTTAACAGGACTCTGTTTACAGTTTTTTGTTTTTTTTTCATTTTAGTACATGAGTACCACATCAGCATTGGCATCGGCAGCAAAGCTCAGAAGTACCGCTCTCGTTGGACCCTGACAGACGGTGTGGAGTGTGGACAGTGAGACTGCCAGACAGCAGGTTGGGTAAATCTGCAAATATTAGTTTTTTTCATAATGTCCCTCTCTTGTTTGTTTCCCTCTCCATCCAGTGAATCCTCAGTCTAGTTTAATCACGGTACAGACTAGATTAGTTTTTGTTTTTCAAATAGGCCTAGCAGATGTATTTTAAATGCGACAGTACGCTTTGTATTCGATCTCAGGAGGTGTGAATTATAGAGTCACTTGAGTTCCCATGATGCCCTTGGAGCAAGACACTTAAACTCCATGTGCTCCCGGCTAACTGTCCCTACAATTAGCCTACAGTAAGCAGCTTTGGCTGGGAGAAACATCTGCTAAATGGCAAGTAACCAAAGTGTAACTGATAGGC
Source organism: Tor tambroides (assembly GCA_021397915.2). Lineage (NCBI taxonomy): Eukaryota > Metazoa > Chordata > Actinopteri > Cypriniformes > Cyprinidae > Tor > Tor tambroides. The sequence goes on along the minus strand of JAFVLL020040050.1, from coordinate 10,830 downwards.
CATAATGAGATCACATTCACCTCTAATTCAGTTTCACACACATCTTCAGCAGCAGTTGAATATCAAAACAGTCATAATTGCCTTAGAATTGACGAGCCATCTCTACAGTTTCAGTTAGTTGTATACAGACGAGCTGTTTTAGGACTTTAAGCTCTTTAGAGGCCCTCTGACATATGATACTCTATTTTAAGCTGTGTACAGTGTGTGTGTATGTACATGGATTTACAGCAAAGGACAGTTGAATGTGTTTGTTGGCTCATGTAACTAAGATTAGTCATTTTTCGCTTATGTCTGTAAGTGACCCTGTTCATGAATCCAGCTCATATGCTCCTTGAGATTATACACTGTCGTTTATTAATAGTACATAGTAGATGCTACTGCTGTGTGTTGTCATGCAACATTTGTATTTTATTTGCTATGTTCGGAGTAGCATACTACTCTACTCTATTGATTTCTGCTATATATAAACTACAGTTGAAAGATTTGGGGTTGGTACAATTTTTAATGTTTTTGAAAGTCTCTTGTGCTCAGCAAAGCATTTATTTGATCAAAAATACCATAAAAACAGTAATATTATAAAAAATAATATTACAAATTAAAATAACTGATTTCTATTTTAATATATTTTAAAATATTTAAAGTAATTTATTCCTGTGATGGCAAAGTCGAATTTTCAGCAGCCATTATAGTCTTCAAATCAGAAGAAATCATTCTAATATGCTGATTTGATGCTCAAGAAACACGTATTAATATTATCAATGTTTAAAACAATAGTGCTGTTTAATATTTTTTGTGGAAAACATGCTCCTTTTTTCTATGTAGAAAATTCAGAACAGCATTTGTTTGACATAGATATATTTTACTGTATTTTTACTGGAACTTTACTGTCTCTTTTGAACAATTTAATGCATCCTTGCTGAATAAAAGTATTAATTTCTTCAAAAAAATTGGGCACCACATGCTGATTTTCTGTATAAATTATCCAAATAGTGAACTGTTTGGCACAGATTTGCCAACAAAGCATCCTAAATGAATTACTGTCTCCCAAAATGTAATGCACTCAGTGTGACCTTCCATTTCCGTGCAATAATTAAACTGGAAGTAATATCGGGCAGAATTTTTAATATATTTAACATATTTGACGGCCGAAAGTTAAGGCATTTTAAAGAATATTTGATTAAAAAAAATATTTTTATTTCCTGATATGATAAATGTATGTCACTCACTAAATTTTAAAGGTCAAGACTGACTGGTTACCGGTCACTTACCGGAAATTTTTTATTATAGCGTATTTTTTCCAGTGGCCGTTTTTTTGTTGTTGCCATTTTTAGCCTTTATTTGGATAGGACAGTTCATTGACTGGAAGCAAAGTGGGAGAGAGAGGGTCGGGGGCGGGATCAGGAAAGGTCCATGAGCCAGGACTCGAATTCGGGATGCCCGAAGTGCAGCGCCGCTATATGTCTTAGGGCCAGATTTACTAAACAGGGCAAATTAGCGTTAGAGCGCAATTCCATAAAAGCACCGATGGGAGGGGAAAATTTTGCGTGTGATTTACTGACAATGCGCACATTAAAGAACACAGACACAGCCAGATCATTTCCATAATGACCAGCCCAATCTACCAAGAGCAGCGCAAATTACGCCTGCTTTAAGACATGCTTTTTTTAAACAATGGCGCAAATACCAGTAATTTGACGAGCGCAAACATACAAACTCTCCTCCCGTAAATTTTGAGTCTGAAAGGGAAACTCCTACAAATGCATATTCAATAAGGTCAGGCACAAAAATAACTGTCCATGCCTTTTCAGCGCTAATTCTTCACTGCGCGTCTTTAGTAAATCCTGACAGTACTATTTTAATTTAGCATTACTTCAGTGTCACTAGCCAGTTTTCATCATCTTACGACGTTATTTCCCTGCAGCTCCAGAGCCATTAGTCAAGATTTGCTACTCAGGTCATTTGTCTCAAAAACAAAACTGTGTCCAGCAGGTTGCGTACTGCTGTTTTACATAATATTTTGAAAAACGGTAGGCAGTAAACACTACCGTGCAAAATGTAGTATGGTAGTATTCCATTTCAAACATAGCCTCTGTTGCAGTGTATATGGATTTATAACACACTTTTTTTTTTTACTCCCTGAAGCCTGTTAACTCCACACATCAAAATAAAGGAAGATGGTCAACATGGCAGCCACAGTGACCCCTGAGCCCCTTACAGCCCTCTCCCGGTGGTACTTGTACGCCATTCACGGTTACTTCTGTGAAGTCATGTTCACGGCCGCCTGGGAGTTTGTGGTGAACTGCAACTGGAAGTTTCCTGGCGTGACTAGTGTGTGGGCGCTCTTCATCTACGGAACCTGCATCCTGATCGTAGAGCGCATGTACCTTTGTCTGCGGGACCGCTGCAATGTACTGCTCCGCTGCATCATTTATACATTGTGGACATACCTGTGGGAATTCGGCACGGGTTTGCTGCTACGGCAGTTCGACGCCTGTCCATGGGACTACTCGGAGTTTAAATATAACTTCATGGGGCTGATCACGGCAGAATACGCTGTGCCTTGGTTCTGCGCCTCCTTTATCGTAGAACGCCTAGTGATTCGCAACACGCTCCGGTTGCGCTTCGATGAGGCCGCCGATCCCGGCCAGGCTGAAGAAAGGTCAGACAGAGGCGGTGGAGGACGAGGAGGCGGAGGGCGAAGAGCACGAGGGGCCAGAGCAGGGGCCACCAGCGCAAACGGCTACGTGAAGGTGGATTGAGGATTTTGTCAACACCGATCCCCATCTCAAAGGTCCAGTCACCCATGAATCTATCCACACATCTCTCAATCTCTCTCCCACCTGCTTCCAGGGAAAGAGTCGCTCGGGCACAGCTGGTGCAACTCCAGCAAAGACTGTGAGGAATTCTCTGATTTATCGTCCAGCTGGCGTTCTTCGCTCTTGTGGAGGGACGTTCATTTGCCACCTCAGTGCTCAACGTTTACTGCCCTCGCTTCGGGCGAGTAGCCGTTAAGTTTAAGGATTGTCGGTAGGAGTGGTGCCTGATGGCAAAATGAGAATTAACCCTCCACTTCTACCACCATACTGTACTTCCCAAACCAACCCATCCACTCCGACACTCTGGGAGGGGACAAACAAAATGACACAAAAAAAAAAAACAGAAACGCAAACATATCACTTCTAGAGAGATGAAAAGATATATATCAAGTGCTTTTAAGAAAAGCAAGTCCTTTTAGATTATAAACAGTGTCTATGATGTATATGTAGTAGCAAAAGCAAATAACTGTTAGGATAACTTACCTTTTGAATGTTAGTTTGAGTTATTTATTAATATCTAAAATGTAGTTAAGAAATGTCATGATAATATATTAAAAATGTATTGTGTATATATACTGTATAACCTAAAGCAATGCCTTGTACTTGAATTGGGTGTTTTTTACATTCTTCAAAAAAATTCAGTGCTTGAACATGCATGAAAGTTGTCTTCCAGGAGATTTTTCATATTCAGACTGATCTTAGATGTGTACAATTTATTTCCTCCTTTTTTTTTTTTCTTTGTTTATTTTTCTCATGGAGGTGAAGACCCAAAGGATTACTGTATTGTTTTTACATATATAGAGTCCTGGTGCTCAGTACTGAAACCGTAAAAACATCACAGTTTCCTGTGTTTTCACTGGAGAGAATGAGTTGTTGCGGTAAATGTGTTGATGATCTGGTGCTAGATTCTCATGGAGTCATTTTAAGGGATCTGATGATGGTCACAATAAAGCATCTAGTATGTAGGTTCACTGACCTCAGGTACCTCAATGTTAATTATTTCAGCTCCGTCTCTCATATGCCATGAAGTAACAGATGAAGATTAAGAGAAATATTGTGGCAAATTATTTAAAATGCCAACATTACCTTGATATCACCCGCATGGCTACAATTTCAGGTTATGGATTTGCCAGAAAGTTTTTGTTTGTATTGGTTATTGTTCCTGACCAAACAAAAAATGTATTAAAGCCACAGATTTTTGAATGAAAGTCCTGTCCAATTTCCACTCAATATTATTGGTTATACTTTTTGAAGTGAAAAGGTCTGCATTTAGTCTATATCTCAACTTAATACAAAAGTTGCAATTAAAATTTCAAATGTTATTTTGATAATGTAGCTGAGCAGCTATTGTTCTGAAGTTCTTTGTAATATCACAGCGTTTTGCACGCTTGTCTCTTTGGTGTGTTAGATGATTGTCAAATTTATAAATTTTAAATGATTATGAAGTGCTGTCAGACAGCACTTTTCTGTTCCCTTGAAATGTTGCGTTCCTATTTGTAAGCGATGCATTGCCATTGTGTTCTTGTATTGTAATCACTCTCTAATATCATAATACAGATCAGACCATATCAACAGATGTACGGCGGTGATGGAGATGGTCTTCAATGCCATGTCTGTTCACCTGTTTATACAGCCGTGCATTCAGGCAATGATAATGTGATATGCGGAAGGAATGCAATAAGTGTTGTCATTTGAATTTTAAATGTGTGATTTAAGCAAATAACACCCTGCCACTCACACTTAGACACATACATTTGACAGTTTTTTTTTTTCAGTTCATTAAAACAGTGATGGATTCACATAGATTCTCAATGTTAAAAGGCTTGAAAGTGATCCTTCTCATGCAAGTAGAATCACAACGACTAAAAGTCTGGGAGAAGGCGGCCTGGCAGATGACCAGTGTTTTTCCCTTTTTGCTGTTCTGAACAGTCACCTAGCAGTAGTTAGTTGGATATTAGCATATCTTTCAGAAGAAAATGACACTTGACTGCAAATAATTTGTTTTTCTACAATAATCGATATAAAGGCTCACAACTCATAAAGAAAATGTGGGGATTTTAAATAATCTCTGAATCTTTTGAATCGATTATCTAAACCAGTGTTTCTCAACCCTGGTCCTGGGCGCTCCCCCAACACTGCACATTTTGTGTGTCTCCCTAATCAAACACACCTGATTCAACTCATTAGCTCATTAGAAGAAACTCCAGGACCTGAAATGGGTGTCAGATAAGGGAGACATACAAAATGTGCAATGTTGGGGGGCGCCCAGGACCAGGGTTGAGAAACACTGATCTACACAGACTCATATTCAACCACTGATTCAGATTTGTTCACTTGCATTATTGTGCTAGCAGGGGGCGATATGTGTGTTTGTGTCTGAAATTACCACCTATATCCTTTTATAGTGCACTTTGAGGGTTAGGTGTCCGAAACCATATTACTGGACATCATGTGCTCCTTTGTTTCCATAATACACCACCTCACTTTGAGAAGGGGATGCTGTTTGTAGGGACTTTGCTGAACAAAAGTGAACAACTGAATCTCTTCATGAGGGACCCTCCCAGAAGTCTGTTAGTGAAGGGAACATGCGATGGTCACTTCAAGGAAGTGATTTCTGTTTGTGTAATCTTGTTATGAGTTCTTGTGTAGGCTTTCTCAACTCTGGCACTCAAGTTTAGCTCCAACCTTAATCAAACACACTAAAAAAGCTAATAAAGGTGTTTAGGATTACTAGAAAGTTACTGACAGGTGAGTTTGATCAAGGTAGGAGGTAAACTCTTCAGGAAAGTGGACCTCATGAGCTAGAGTTGAGAACCCCTGGAATAGTGAATGAGGGTATAAGGGGCAATTTCAGTTGCAGCCAGTTATCTCTATGGCTGTGTCTGAAATTGCCCCCCATAAACCCTTAAATAGGGCATTATTTGAGGGAACAGCCATTTGTAGTGGTGTCCGAAACCATAGTGGATGTTATTGAGTGCAGTCATTCAATCTCATAATGCACTGCAATAACTAGTGTACAACCGATGTACACTCAACGGCTAGCGAATACCCATAATGCACCATTTTCCAAACCACTGGGTACAGCATAATATCATACACGTATAATATAAGTTTAAATTGATTATTAAATAGTGTAATTTTTAATAGATTGCTAAGTTTAAATGATTATTAAACAGCAAGCACAAACTACGCAAAAGCGGCAGCCCTTCTGGTGCACTCAGTGTCTGAATTTGGGGGTCAGTTAGGTCACTTATGTTCAGCAGCTAATTTTTACAAATTCATAATTATTTTGCTTGCTTTCTCCTCTTTCTCCTCTTGCCACCTCTGATGCGTTCGTTCAGAATTCAGCAGATACCTTGTTCAGTGTTGCTACATGAATCAGACTCCAGAAAGCTACTCGTTTAGTGAACGGGCGTATTCGGTGCATATATTCAACCAATTAAATGCTCATTCACAGCCAACGTTCAAATTCTATTGGCTAGTGTTTGTCTTCTGAGACAGGTAGACAAATGCTTCAAAAGGAGGCCTTGGGACTGCTAATGTGGAGATGAAAAATGTGACCCTGGACCACAAAACCAGTCATAAGGGTCAATTTTTGGAAATTTCAGAATAAATAAGCTTTCCATTGATGTATGGTTTATTAGGATAGGAGATTCAACTATTTGAAAATCTGGAATCTGATGGTGCAAAAAATCAAAATATTGAGAAAATCGCCTTTAAAGTTGTCCAAATGAAGTTCTTAGCAATGCATATTACTAATCAAAAATGAAGTTTTAATATATTTACGGTAGGACATTTACAAAATATCTTCATGGAACATGATCTTTACTTAATATACTAATGATTTTTGGCATAAAAGAAAAATCGATAATTTTGACCCATATGTGTTTTTGGCTATTGCTACAAATATACCCCAGCGACTTAAGACTGGTTTTGTGGTCCAGGGTCACAAATATGCCTGCCGTTCTCACCGAAAATGCTCGTCTTTTTCTGATAATTGAACGTTCCCCCCATATTCGTAATAGGCAACTACAAAATCTTCCATATACACTATATTGCCAAAAGTATTGGGTCACCCCCTTCTAATGAACAGGTTTGACTACTTTAGTAATTTCCATGAGTATAAATCTTAATGTTAAAGCATATAATGATATTCTAGGAAATTGTGTGCTTCTAATTTTATAGCAACAGTTTGGACAGGACCCTTTTCTATTCTAACATGACAATGCCTCTGTAAGGCAAGGTTCTAAAAGAAAATTATTGATTCAGTCAGTGTGGAAGAACTTGACTGGTCTGCAAAAAACCAAGTCCTAATCCCAGTTTAACACCTCTGGTGTGACTGTAAATGCAGACCTTGAGCCAAAAACTCATCACCAAACACCAATGACTTGTAGAATAGAAAATGGTCCTGTCCAAACTGTTGCTATAATATTAGAAGCACACAATTTCCTAGGATATCATTATATGCTTTAACATTAAGATTTGTACTCATAGAAATTACTAAAGTAGTCAAACCTGTTCATTAGAAGGGGGCGACCCAATACTTTTGGCAATATAGTGTAAGTCATAGTCATTAGTTCTCAGATTTTAACTTTTGTTGATCTGAACCATCTGTTTATGAAATAATAAGTGAACATGTGAACCATTTCTCATACAAACACTTCTTGAATCTGATAAAACCCAAGCACTTAATTCATTTCATATGCGGTTAAACCATTATCCAGCCTGTTTACAGTGAAGAAGTTAAATGCATCTTAATATGTAAATGTGATGCTGTCACTTGACCACTAGATGGCGTCGTATCACCACAACAGAAACGGGATTTGGTGCCTTTACCAACAAGTTGAAGGTAACTTGCTTATGCGAACAAACCACAGTTACTACAGCTATTGTTACGAATGTAAAATCATTATAAATTATTATGGTATCTCCTTTAAGCACTTTCCAGCATTTGCTAATACCAAGGTCACAGTTGTATAGTAGCCACCATATAGTTTACCACAGTCCATTTCTATTCTGCTAGATTTCAGCAGTTTCGTCAACACCTCAGATTTCATGAGGTGTGTATTTTTCAGTGTACATTGCATGTTTTGTCATCTTTCAGATAATATGATGTCTTTGGGCTATGTCTGTGTGTGTTTGTGACCACACCTCACATCCTCATCAGCTTGTGTCCTACAATGGAATCTGGAGTTCATTCTATGAAATGAAGTAGGTTCGGGAGGAGCCTAATCATTCAGGCCTGTCAATCATCATTACGAGCCTATATAAAGCAGCACTCACTGCGCCGCCCCAGCGCCAATTCTTCCGGCATCCCTCCACCTCCCCTTCTCCTCCTCTTTTTCTGTTATTCTCCCTCTAGGGGTTGAACTCGGCGCACAAGCCGAGCCTCGGGTTCGAGCCTCCATTTAGGGACAGCAAGCCAAGTTCGTTTACCACTAACCGTCAGGACTGGATGGGCAGGCGAGCTCGTAAACATGATATTTTTTTTATCCATTTAGCTGTTTTTGCTTTCTATCAATAGACCAGAGCCTTAGGCCTGATTATACAACTTATGATAGGTATTTTTGTTTTTCAATATTCATTTCGGAACTTCAAAAAAATAACCAGCTCATGTAGTTTCAGACATATACATTTGGTTGCATTTTGTCACTTAATTAAAACTATGCATTTTAATCCTTGTGTCACCATATATCATTGAAAGGCTTTTCAGCCTATGTGCTGTCTTTTATTGTCTCCAGTTTCCTGCCCTTTTTGTAGACTCTTTCAAAACCCCCCTGCGGCTATCTAGAGCAATTATCCGTCACCTCAAATCCTTCAATTGCGATTTGGCAGCTCTTCTCTCATCGCCTTTGATTGCAGTGACAGCATGCCTATGAGCTCACCTGACCATAGTGGGTGTGGTCTGCTATGATGCCACTGCACCTATAAAAAAACACCTAGACTCCGCCTCCAGCAGCAACACCACCAATCATCTGTCAACACTCCAAATATGGAACGGTCCTAACCCTTTAAAGAGCAGGTGAAGCATAAATAGCCTTTATTTCCTCCCAATGTGTGTGTAGAGTCTCTCTGTCTGATTTCTGTGCTGTTTCTCTGAATTCATTCCAGCTTAATGAAGCAGCAAAGCGGCTCACAATCAGAGACTCCAGCTCAAACAGCTCCAGGACTAACAGCCCAGGAGGGGTTTGCTTAAATGAAGTGTCTTGCATGGGAACTGAGTCAGTGGGGAGAGGTATCACTACAGTATTCTTTAAGCATGTCAGTCATCAAAGCTGTCAGAGTGCAGTGGAGCAGACGATGGCTTCATGCTGCATTTGAGGGGTGTGTCAAGAGTAGCCCATGTTGAATAGATCTGAGTGTCAGGGCTCAGATCCATTCATAAAGCAGGTTAGAAATGGAGAAAGAGACCATATAAAACCTACAATGGGTGGAAACCTGATTTACAACTGGGCTCATGACGTGGAGAATTGCAGACAGATGCAGAATGGCTGTGACTGTAGAAAAACTGGCTTTGTTTAAACTACTTGTTCCCTGTATTTAAAGCATTTTAACTGCAGGCTAGCAGAGCAACTAGATGTTCTTATCTTAGGCTTAAAGAATGGAACTGCTTTTTAAACATTTTTTTTTAAATCCTGACACGTGCTACACAGTGATGGTAATGACACAAGGTTATAAACTAGACAGTCAGATTAATTATACACACAAAGGAGAATAGTATAACACATGATCTCAAAAATCATGTTAATTTGTGATCTCTGTAAACGTGTCCAATGAATATTAACCAAAGTATGTTAGTTAATATTCAGATACTTGAGTAGTTTACCCAAAAATGATAATTCTGTCATGATTTACTCACTATCATGTCATTTATGACTTATTTTCTTCTCTGAGATACCAGAGGACATTTCGAAAAATGTCTTTTTTATTTCTTAATTATTTTTAATTTTTTAATTTTATTTACACTGTTCATACCAATTTGATCTCATGAGAAAATGTTTTTATGCTGTTTTACATTTTAGCGACTTGGTGATCAATTTGTATGAATTCATACAATTTGATCTGTGTGAAAATGATTTTTGTCAAAATAAAGTAAGGATGAAGGTCCACCCCTAAACCTAACCATCAGTGGGGTGTAAGCAGATACAAAAATGTATGAATAAGATTATATGAATTCAAATTTGCCACCAATTCACCAAAACGTGAGATAGTTATGAATTGCCATGAGAATATGGTGGTTCATATTGGGTTAGTAATTCAAATTTTACTGTATACCCTTACCAATTCAGTTCTCTGGAGCCAGGCTTAATAGCCCAGGGTTAAATGTTACTTAACCCAGAGGGTAAATGTGGCCTTAACCTTGGGTTTCAAAAATGACTGTATCTAAGTTTTGAATGTAGTGTAAAATGTTCATTTTCTTACTGGCTCCTTCAGTTTTTTTTCTCTGTATGAAGCCTCGCAGCTATATCGTTTGCTAATAATCGAATTTTCAAAAGCTAAAACAAACAGCCACCTGTAAGACTGTACTTTGTGGGTGCTTATGACAGTTTTTTAAAAACGTAGGACAGCTGTATCTCTCACTCTGCTTGTTGCCGTTATGTAAATGGCCATTGCTTATCTCCCACTCAGCTTTGCATAACGTTACACAGAGGTTTCCCACACTGCTTTGCATTTTTACCAGGGTATTTGAGCAGCAGGCTATTCTGTTTTCTTTCTTTCTTTTTGAGATAAGAGCAATAACTCTCCCCTCATTTTTCTTTCTGGTTTATGTATCTTCTGTTAAATTTAGTGCTTTGCTGCTTGAGGGTGAGGCTTCAGTGTAAACATTAAAGCAGATGCCAAGAGGTTGTCAACTGCTGTCACATCTCAGAGTGACTATTAAAGAGATGTAGCTCCACTGCTTCTGTCTGAGATAGAATAGATGAGGATGGGGAAGAGGAATTTGCACAAGCATGGATGGAAACCTTGTTTTATCTCTCCACGGTGTGATTTAAAGGAGGTGGACTCCATGCGC